>CM046040.1:27135094-27435094 GCA_025215565.1 Flaveria ramosissima | reverse complement strand
CCTAAAAAAATTAATTTCGCCTCCGCCCCCCTACGGGAGTGTTCAAGCTCCGCCACCGTTCATGTATCGTGTATGGGATTGTGCTTTGATTTATATTGGTGCATGTATTGTTTTAGTCTAACTCTATGTTAATAAAATTATTTGTTGGCCTTTAAAAATAAACTATATTTCTATACAAAGACTAATAACATTTTATGTTGAACACCTTGTTGATTTAAAACATTTTGACTTTTGTAAAGTTGAGAATGTCCACTAATTGTTACTGTCATAGTAAATTAGCAATGTATCTAACAAAATAACGCGGTATTGGTAGCACGACATAGTTTAAATGTATAGTCGTTAGAGAAAGTAAACCCATAATAATATTATGGACTCTTTTAGGTGTTTGTATGAATTTATTTTGATGGGTTATAAATTTTTTTTACCAAAGTGGTTTTAGTTTTCTTTCTCAATGTCTTTCTCTATTGGGAATACACATATAACAAGCAAGCATTTTAGGCTATTGATGTAGAATTTTATTACTAACACTTGTCGTTATATTATAAGAAATGAACAAGTTCTAAACATTTTCGAATTGGAAGAAGACAAGAAAGTGTTAAAAGCAACCGCATCATCTCTCCTCTTTTTGTATGATAACTTGTTAACGCATTAACAAGGGCTAGATGAACACAACCTTGTCGTTTTTAAGCTATGAATATTATTATATGAAGATGCACCCATCAAGTGTCACAAACACCACTACTATAGCGCAAACAAGTGTTGCTCACCTTTTGATATGTTAAGAACTTTACACAACACCGTTCAGTTTTTTTTGAATGTATACATTTATATGGAATCCACAATTGTAATTGCGCGCATGATTGATCTTAAAAACCATATAAACATCGTTCACTTTTCTTTGAATGTATACATTTATATGGAATCCACAATTGTAATTGCGCGCATGATTGATCTTAAAAACCATATAAACACTGTTCACTTTTCTTTGAATGTATACATTTGTATAGAATCCACAATTGTAATTGCGTGCATGATTGATCTTAAAAACCATATAAACACTGTTCACTTTTCTTTGAATGTATACATTTATATGGAATCCACAATTGTAATTGCGCGCATGATTGATCTTAAAAACCATCGGTCAAATTGAAACCATCCTATACTACAACTAAACTGGGTATAGACCCATTATTTATCATGTCTATGGTAATGATAAGTTGTGCTTCACCT
Organism: Flaveria ramosissima; assembly: GCA_025215565.1. NCBI lineage: Eukaryota > Viridiplantae > Streptophyta > Magnoliopsida > Asterales > Asteraceae > Flaveria > Flaveria ramosissima. Next base: position 27,433,864 of record CM046040.1, on the reverse strand, counting down.
TCTGATATGTATAACACGTTGCACAATACCGCTTGGATGAGTACATGGTTCGTAGATTATGATACAACCATGAACCATTGACTGATTTGTGGTTCCAACGACCTCTAATATGTTTGGATGGATGTTATTGATAAAAAAACCCATCGATGCTTAACTCTCTCTCTTTATATATGTTTAAATGAGTTATGAATTATTGATACTTATTGTCTAAACTTCAAGCGTTACACAATAAACCAAAGTATTGTGTCGTCACTTTCGCTCATATTCGCAAATAAGACGGATTCTGCATGAGTCTATGTCCATACATATTGGATTTTAATAGTTGCACATGTTAAAGATACAAGAGGGAAAAAGTTGATATGCAAATGATCCTTTGCGCCGGACATTACCTGAAGTGATACGTGAGGGGAAAGTAGATCGGTGACAATGGATTTACGTGTCACAGGACTAGATATATGAAGTTATTCTGACATGACTATAAATCTATAAGAAACTTTAAAAATAACTACTTATATAATATTCTCTAAAGTTTTTAGTCTTGTTTTGATTTGATGTTTTTATTATACTTTTTGGTTAATATCAGATAATATCAATTCATTTTAAAAAATTTATGTGTTATTGAATATATAATAAAAAGCAAAGGGCAAAACCCTGGAAATGTTAAAAACTTGATTGATTTTATATAAAAATGTAATGAATAAATAATAATTCAAATCATTAAAAAACTAGTTAAATATTAACATCTTAAAAGTAAAAAAGTTTGCTTCAATATCCAATAAATTGTAAATACTTGAATATCAAAAGTTAGAACTAAAAATTAACAAAACAAAATCTTTCTAACAACTTTATCACAGTATGAAAGAAATCCTCATGATTCTCAGCATTATCTAACCCTGTTGTTAAAAGCCTCTAATCTACCACAAGATCATTAACAGCTTGTGACATTTCACTGTTCCAGTCACTGGAGCTTTGGTCCACCACCGTCACCACCACTGCCATCATCTGTCATTTCACAGTTCCGGTCTTGCGGGGCTCTCATTTTGGCTCTTGGATGATGAGCTTGAAAGTTTAGGTGCTTCGGTTGCTGGAGTTCCCATATCCTTAGTTTTATGCAGAAGAAACGTCCCCGAGAAAATAGTCACAAAACCACTGATTTCAGTTATAATCTGAGATGCATTTTGATGATCCCAGTTCTGCAAGTGTTTCAAAAATCAAAACTTTATCAACAAAACATCAGATTAATGTTTAAAAGTTGAAATTTGTTGTTTAGGTGTCATGGTTGCGGTAAATCACCTTGAACATGATCATACTGGCTAAAATTGTGAGACTGGTAAACATGACATAATAAACTGGTGAAATTACAGCAGTATTGAAGGTGTCTAGCGCCTGCAAACATATTGTAAAACACCATTATTTGTAAAGTCTCTCAATACACGCGCGCGTGTGCACACATATATATTATATTAAAAGTTGGGAAATCCAAAGGAATAGGTAAAATATATCCTTTTTAATTTACCTTGTTCAAATAGTTGAGTTGCAAGAGAATGAAACAAAAAAGTAACACTGTAAAGAACCATGTTTGGAAGTATTTGAACTGATTATGTCCCGAAAATGATAATTTCATGGCGATTCCCACGGCTTTCACACACATAACCTACAATTTTCACAAGTTTTAAGGTCGAAAAACATCAAACCATTAAAAGAAACCACAATCAATAACAAGACAACACGAACCGTGAGGGAGCCCATAAGAGAGCATATCCCGACGTATATGACCAGATGGGTCGCACCGTAACGAGGCACATAACGGTAGATAAGTATGCCAACAACAATCAAAACAATGCACGCGTAGACCAGAAATCCTGTTAAGACCCTAAAATTCTGTCAAGATATCAAAAGCTATAATCTTTTTGCCAACTGTTTCTTCGAAATATAAATTATATAACATAACATACCTGGTGCGGTTGCAAAGAACCAAATTTCTTTAACTGACTTGACAGGGGTCTCCTGTGGTGCGTGCAGGACGATTGTGGTCGAACCCACCAAACAGAGTGCACACCCGATTACACCAAAGATATGCAACCTTTCATCCAAAAAGTAATGGGCTAGAACTGCACTGCACAAGATTTTATATATATGTAAAAAAATGACCTTTAAATCAAGAAAATTACCACATATCATATGCTAGACTACCTGATTATCATACTCAGAGCCCCTAATGGGGTTACTAGAATTGCTGGTGCATAAGCATAAGCAGCAAAATTTGCCACCTCGCCTATGATCACTGCAAGTAAGAATGAAAACCATTATGGATTCCGGGTGCGATTATAACAAAACTTATACGCAATTAACCTATTACAAAAGCAACAACACAAATTTGTAGTTCAATCAGAACTTACTGCTGATCATGCCAGCCCACCACCAGGGTTCTTTCAAGTATGAATAGCCTCCTGAACCTAATCAAAGAATTCCCACATATATATAAGGTTGTATAATCAAATTCATATACATTAAATAACTAAAAATTATTCAGGATTCTGGATTGATCAATTGACATATAATTAACACAGATATATTGATACCTTTTTACTATATTTAAAATAAGTATGGCAATGGGACGGATTTGTGACACACTCATAGGTTTTGGTAATTTATATGGCATACCTGAGTGTAAACCGTATCTCATACCTGGTCCCATACCCGTTGGGTACCCAATTACACAATCAGGTTCACGGTTTCTCATGTATTTCAATGATCCCTATTGAATTTATTTGGTCAAAATAACTATTAAGATTCCTATTACTCGAAACATGATCTCAAACTCACCGCAAAGTACTACTTAAATTATCAAATAGTCAAGTACATTTCTAACAATTCTATATTTAAAATAATTTCAAGTTATTAACAATTCAAAATACCATTAATATATCAATATATTCTGTTTCGATGCAGATAAACAGGATCGGTCCCCAATGTAAGATATCAAACATGATTAAAGGGTATTCATCATATGTTTCTTTATAACAAGTTGCACTTCATAGTTTTATAGGTGAAGATGTAACAAGGGTTTTAACAGAGGATGATCATGATAGAACAACAAAACCATAAAACCCTAAATTAACAACATTTGATCCAACTTAAAACATAAACCCTAGTCTCCAACATACATAAAAACAGAAAATTGAAAAGAAAATTAAAAGGGATGGATGAAAACCTGCTCTAATTCCTGTAGCACCAGCGTTCATGAGCCCCTTTTTCTTAATAATAAAGCTAGATCCAATAAACACACTAGAAGATAGAGCTAACACAAGCCCATGAATATTATCAGACGACATTCCCCCCATTTTTATCCAACAAAAAACAGAGATAATTCACAAACCCTAAACCCTAAATCAACAATCTGCTTGATTCCCACTTGCAAACTAAAAATCCCCACGAAAATCACAAGACCCACGAACAAATTAACGACCGATCCCACTTTAAACAGTCAAAATCGAACTCAAAACATGAAACTTTCGACTTTTTAGGTGTCTTTACGAAATGGGTACCATGTGAAACGATGTGTTCTTTATCGATTCATACGGAAAACGATCGATCACATGTTTTGGGAAGTGGGTGTTGAAAAGTTGGAACTTTTAAAAGTAAAGATTTGAGGTTCTTTCGGTAGAATTGAAGAGAAAGAGAAGATGAATAGGAGTAACAAATGGTACGTCTGTTGCATGCGCTAAGAAATAATAAAACTATAAAGCGAAGAAAGGTTGATCGAGGATAAGAATTGTGCCGTTGTTAAGTTTTCAAATGAAATGGGCCTCGTCAACCAAATGCGTTAATTTGTTAGCCGAGGTCTACTCTAGTCTTGTACTTAAGGAGTACTAGATTCCCTGGTCAATGGGATGGTGTGTCGTGCTCGAGTACTCGGCTATAAAACGGTGTCAAGTTTCATACGCTTCAAGGGACGGTAGTCGTCTCAGGTTCATCGATTTACTTTGGGGGGGGGGGGGGTTCTCATCTGATGACGGGCACTCCCTATCCTTTCTCGGATGCCACTTTGTGAGATCTAACTATCTGAATGCTCATTACACATCGGATATACACTAAGTTAGTTTGTTAAACATTATCTATGGATTTTCAAGAAAATCTCTTATTATTTTTTATATAGTTTTATTATCCAAATAAAATAGAAACATAAAATAGATAACTCTGTAAGCTAATGATAAAAGAAAATAAATAAAAATGTTTACAGGTATGATTCAGGTAACTAGACATGCATGTTTAGAAAATAGGGTTTGGTGTCACTAAATGTCATGCCAGTAAAAGAATTTAAAAATACTCTCATACCCGAATACCCACCTTAACATTTCAGGTTTTCGTTTATTTTCATTTAACATGCCTACCCGGGTCAGGAAAATTTGAATGGAGATGTCAATTGTCATAAAAAATTAAGCTGTCTTAAATAATGTTCGTAATGTAATGCGAAAGTCCCGATTTTACCAAGACCTTGAATCTTGTATTTATGGTTTGTTTGAATTACATTCTCTATATTGATATTGTTTGTTGAATTAGACTAAAAGCGAAAAAGTTGGTATCATTGTAAAATTAGGCAAAAAGAGAACAAGTTCGGTTGATTGCTTTCTTCACCCAATTTTATTTTATATCAACTGAGAATGTTTAGATATTGTTATGATAGTAAATTAAAAAAACTCGTTGAAGTTGATTGGTAGTTTCAATTAAATCATTTAATATGATTAGTATGATAACACCATCTTGTATTTAGCTTTCACATTCCTATATAACTTTGTCTAGATAAAGAAACTAATTGCATGTATGCATCATGAAAGTTGAATTCTGAAGTTAATGGTTAAATTTGGATTACACATTTTTAAAACATAATTTTCAATATAAAGACATTGATGCGAATTTAATTTGTTACTTTCAATGCTTTAGATAAAAACGATTAAAGCTTAATAAAAGATTGATCACGACAAGAGAAACATAGGCCAACTTGATTGTTTGTTAACTTAAAGACTAAGAAAACGCTAAATAAAAACAGCTTGCTCCAAAAATGCAACATTCTAGAAGTTTTATAAACCCTCCAGTTAAACCATTTAAATCTAAGCAAACATGTCAGTTCAATGGGTTTAATGGTGTTATTTATAATTTATTACCATTCAATTTAGGATCTAGGTTATTGAAACTTGGAATTGGTAGTGTAAATTGAAAATCTCTTTTAATCTGTTTTGTTAACTTTTGAAATATTTATTTTGAATTGTTCGTTTAGTAATAGATATCTTTTGTTAGTGATTTTGGTGTTACAAAGATCATTTTAATATAATAAATTAACTTAAAATTATAATGAGAAATAAGAATATATATTGATACAAGTTAAAATGTGTCGAATGCACAGTTGACAAAAACTATTAAATTTTCTGATGGTAAGACACCTCAATGGTTCAAGGGGATGAAATTCACTGAACAACCGGGTCTGCGGGCAATGCCTCTTATAGAGAGGTCCATTGAGCGGTAGCTCTTGTTGCGATCAAGCTGATATTGTATTATGTGAAAGAACTGACACCTCAGTAGGAAGTTGCCATTGGTCGTAGGAAGAAACTATGATCAGTAGCAAGTTTTGCTCTTTCGGTAGTATATGATGCATTACTAGCAACTGATCATCGGTAGAAAAGGGGTCTTCAGTAACAAAATTGCTCTCAAATAGCAAAACTAAATTTTGGTAGCAAACTTGAAGATCAATAGTGACTTTGTTAATTGGTAAACAACATTGTTATTAAAATGATGAGCGACAACACTTTGTTAGTTGGTAGAGTAGCCAATCAGTAGCAAAATGATGAGCAAAAACTTAAAGATAATGAACAAGTTTACAGTAGTAACTTTGTCTTTACTGATGTGGTTTCTACTAATGTAAGTGCCAGTTGATAATTATGGTGATTATAACAGTCAATTATCATGACGTCTCATGAAAGGTCACGATAATACATTTCATCGTTTCTGTCCTTATATAAAGGTTGAATTTTTAACATATTTTATACTCGTTCATGATCTATCTTTGAGAATTACTCAACTAAATGTTTGTGAGTACCAACAAAATAATTTAATCTAAAAGTGTTCACATGATTTCAGAGATATCCAAGTTTTTCACGAAATACAAAACCAACAACTTTAATAAATTTAAAAAATTAATACAATCTAACAAATTGAATACTTTAAAATTTGATTCAAACACCCAAAGTTACTTTGTCGTGATTGCTTTAGGCAACTAAGCCAACCTAGCCGATTTGCTTTTCCGTTTTTCAAAACTATAGTTAATGCATTATGCCTAAAAGTTCATTAAAACTGAATGAAGTAGAGGGTCAGACGCCTCCATATCTTATTATCTTGAGTAAATTACATGGATGGTCCTTGTGATTTCGTTAAAATTTTGAATTTGGTCCTTAAAATTTTAAAATTGCGAATATAGTCCCTAATGTTATAACTATCTTTTATTAATGGTCTCTACTATGTTAGTTTAGTTAATGATATTAAATTTGTCAAAATAATAATTTTACTTGTAAGAATCATCAATGTAATTTCATTATATTATAATCTTTTTATTATAAATATGTTTATTATTTAATACAAAAATAAAAAAATATTAAAAAATGTCTTTTTTTAAATATGGTTTATATATTTTTCAAAAACAATATGCCGGTTATTTCAAAACCCTTATATAAATGTCTTCTTTAATAAAGACGTTTAAAACTGAATTGTTTTTTAAAAATATTTAAAAAACTAAGAATTTGTTTAAGAAAAGATGTTTAAAAAATGAATGATTTTTTTTAAAAAAAGAACTTTAGAAAACCAACCAGTTTAAAAAAAAGTTTAAAAAATCAAAAGGTTTAGAATGACGTATAAATAAATTAACGGTTAAAAAACCAAACATTTTAAAAAAAATATTTTTAAAAAGTTTTTTATTTTTGTATTTAAAACATATTTTATTAAATAATAATCTTACTAATAATGAAATTATAAAAATTAGATAAAAATAATAAAAATTGAAAAGTATAAAAATTTCTTAAATAAAAATGATACTATAGTTTAAAAGGTAAATTAACTAGATGGCTAATGCGAGTAAAATGCTAGTTTTTATAATATTTAACATCACTAACGGTTAACTAACAGACCTAAGGACCATATACGAAAGAGAAAGAAATGTTAGGGTCTATATTCAAAGATTTCAAAATTAATGGACCAAATCCAAAATTTCAAACATAAGCACTACTTACATATAGATACACTAAAATTAGTTAAGAAATGATGTTGAGTCCATAAACGATAATGCAAATACATTTTTATCATAAATAAATAAATAACTTTATTTGTCATGTTTTGACTTCTATTGAAGTCAACTTGTGGTTTGATTATTAAATGATAAAATAGTCATGTTCTAGATAAAACGCGTCCTCTCCCCCAAGATGTTGTCTATTTTACTATCTGATGGGTTGTCCATCCGAAAACTCATGAATTTATTTTCACATGATGAATTCCTTGTGAAACAAAATGTGTCTCCTTAAAAAAATATTTTCACCCCTTACAAAGAAGGTTTTGTTCTCCCACTTAATCAATATGTGACTTACATCTAACTTGGCTCTGATACTATCCATACAACCCAAGAGATGTAAGTCTCATACCGGTTTTGTAAGGCCCCGTTCCCGGGACGCCTACAGTTGGTCATTCATCGCTCATAAAACATATAATTTCAGTTACATTAGGAAAACATTGCAGCGGAAACATTCAAAAATGACATCACTTTTCATTATAAATACTTTTGCCAAATAATACATCATTATCCGGTTACAAAATTCATGTTTGCATTACATCACAAAAGCTATATAATTGGATGCCATCCCAAAAGAGCTGAGTAGCCTTGCCGTGCCATCCTCAGCAATCATTACCTGCCAACTGGAAAATGTAATAAAAGTCAGCGTTGCTGAGTGAGTTCTAGTTTTAATAATAAAACATACTTTACTTTCAAACTATTCCTTTTATCAAGCGATCATTCAACATACGTATACATAGATAATGTCATTATTATCTTCTTCATTCATTCATTCGTTCATTCGTTCCTTTTAACTTACTTGCGAATCGGACATCATCCATACCAATACCATATGCTACACCCCAATTAGTCTCAGCTACCGGGCCGAAGTCAATAAATGAACAGCTAAACGTATGCCACGGTACTGGGGTTAACCGATCAGTCTTAGCTACTGGGCCGAAGTCAATAAATGAACAGCTAAACGTATGCCACAGTACTAATGATAACTGACCAGTCATAGCCACTGGGCCGAAGTCAATAAATGAACAGCTAAACGTATGCCACAGTACTAAGGGTAAGCGGTAGAGGTTTCACATAATGGTCAATCACAAAGAAGGACCCGTTATCCGATGCATGCAAGACGTGTCATCTCTTTCCACTTTACGTTACATAATACTTCATTTCATTCATCATAATACGTAAAGCCATAAGAAAGATAATCATACATCATAATAAGGAACATATCATACACATTCATCAACATCATACAGGGCAACGTCATACATTCATAATATGCATAAACATGCAACATCATCATCATCATCATCATGCCCTATATGCACTCTAAGGCCATAACCATACTCTTACATGCTCTTACGGTTTACCTTACGTCCAAACTTACATCTGCACCTTTCCCCGAAGGCCAAAAGTCAATCTACACCTTCCTTCAAGTGCAACAGCCCTATTCGGGCGTATGGACACTCTTCAGTCGCATGGCCTCCATGCGACTGAACATCATGCGACTGGACCCATGCGGATGGTCATCTATGCGAATGAACATCCAATCGTGCGTATGGACCTCGTGCGAATGGGATTACTGCGAATGGGCACCTATGCGACTAACCTCATGCGAATGGACTCATGCGACTAAGCATCTATGCGACTGAACCCTCAGTCGTTCAACCCTCATGCGACTGGACTCTCAGTCGTGCGACTGAATCCCAATCGTGCGAATGGCCTTCAATCGCCCTCATTCGGCCGTATGGCCTTCATTCGGTCGCCTAGCCCTAGCTGATGCAGAATGGAGTTCATCTCGAACCCAATCTGCCATTTTCGGCCTCCAAGCTCATCCAAACCCATTCTAAGCCTAAATCAACCCTCCTGGACCTTAGGAATGCATACCATAATACCATACAAGCACACACAAGCCCGAAATCATACCCTAAACGCATCATACACATCACACCCAAATGGGTCAAACATACACTCACATAAAACGGGTTTTTGACATCCTCCAGCCCCAAAATCAGTTGAAAACAAGTAAAGGTGGGATCCTAGAACTCACACAATCGAGCACAAGGACAAGAGCTTCGATTTGGCTTGCCACTCGACGGATTTGGACACCCGAATCACCCGAAACACCACTTTTCTCCCTTTTCTCCTCTTTCTCTCTTCTCTCTTCTTTGTGAGCTGAAATGTGTGAAGTGTGGGGAGAGTGGGCTGCCCTCTCCCTACACATATCACCACATTACCCGACTTTTCTTCGTTGGCGAGTTTGGTCCCTCGACTTTGGACTTTATTTCTTTTCTTTCTTCGCCGGCTTCAAAATAATAAATTTCCGGGTGTTACAAGTCCACCCCCCTTAAATAGGTTTCGTCCCTGAAACCTGTCATTCCTCGAACAAACGTGGATAATGTTGTCTCATTTCTTCCTCAGTCTCCCACGTTGATTCGGATCCTTTCCTGTGCTTCCACTTCACACGCACAAGAGGAACCACTTTATTCCTTAGCCTTTTCTCCTTTCGGTCAATGATTGCCACTGGTTGCTCCACATAATTGAGCCGTTCATCTACTTCGATATCTTCCAATGGGACAATCATATCTTCATCTGCTAAGCACTTTCTTAGATGAGATACATGGAATGTCGGGTGAATTCCACTTAACTCATCTGGCAACTCCAATCTATAGGCCACCTCTCCTACTCGAGCAATGATTCGGAAAGGGCCTATATACCTGGGACTCAACTTGCCCCGCTTTCGGAAACGAATGATACCCTTCCAAGGTGAGACCTTCAACATAACCCGGTCACCCACCTGAAACTCAATTGGCCTGCGCCGTTTGTCAGCATACGACTTCTGTCTATCTTTGGCTGCCTTCATGAAGGCTTTGATCTTCTCAAGCTTCTCAGTCGTAGCCTCGATTACCTCGACGCTTCCCAATTCCTTCTGACCAATATCACCCCAACAAACGGGTGTTCTGCATCTCCTACCGTATAGCATCTCATATGGAGGCATGCCAATGCTGGCGTGATAGCTGTTGTTATATGAGAATTCGGCTAACGGTAGGTGGTCGTCCCAACATCCACCAAAATCGATCACACATGCCCGAAGCATGTCTTCCAGCGTCTGAATGGTCCTTTCTGACTGACCATCAGTCTGGGGATGATAAGCCGTGCTAATATGTAACCTCGTCCCCATAGCATCGTGGAACTTCTTCCAGAATTTAGATGTAAACCGGGTGTCGCGGTCCGACACAATAGACACCGGCACACCATGACGAGTCACAATCTCCTTGATGAACAGATCGACCAACCTTTCAGATGAATATGTCTCGCGGATCGGTAGGAAGTGAGCACTCTTCGTCAAACGATCAACTATCACCCATATGGCATCGTACCCTTTCGGAGTACGTGGCAGCTTTGTAATGAAATCCATGGTGATGTGCTCCCACTTCCATTCCGGTATATCCAGAGGTTGTATCTTCCCATACGGCTTTTGGTGCTCGGCCTTCACCTGTAAGCAAGTAAGGCACCTACTCACGTACTCCACCACATCGCGCTTCATACCCGGCCACCAATAATCTTTCTTCATATCATGGTACATCTTTGTGGCACCAGGATGAATGGAGTACCGAGTCTTGTGAGCTTCATCCATAATCTTCACCCGTAAATCCCCAAAACGAGGAATCCACACACGATCGAATCGGGTTTTAACACCGAGCGTGTTTTCACCCAGTTCCCCAACCAGACCTCTCATCCTTTCAGAGTTAAGATGTTCTTCTTTCAGTGCCTCATCTTGAAACTCTTTAACCTGCTTCATTACATCAGAGGTCATGATCAACTGATAGGCTTTCACCCGGATCGGCTCGGGCCTCTCTTTCCGGCTAAGGGCATCAGCCACCACGTTGGCCTTACCCGGATGGTAGTGGATCTCACAATCATAATCCTTTATAAGTTCCAACCACCGCCTCTGCCTCATGTTCAAATCCTTCTGCTCAAAGAAGTACTTCAGACTCTTGTGGTCAGTGAATATGGTGCACTTCGTCCCGTACAGATAGTGCCTCCAAATCTTTAATGCAAAGACCACAGCTGCTAGCTCCAAGTCATGAGTAGGATAATTGACCTCATGAACCTTCAACTGTCGGGATGCATAGGCTATAACCTTTCCTCTCTGCATTAACACACACCCCAACCCCGAGTAAGAAGCATCGGAATAAACTACAAGATCTTCACTTCCATCGGGTAACGACAGAACAGGAGCTTGAGTCAATCTCGCCTTCAATTCTTCAAACGCCTTCTCTTGAGCTTGACCCCATACGAACTTCACATCCTTTCGGGTCAACTTGGTTAGTGGAGAAGCAATCTTGGAGAAGTCTTGGATGAACCTTCTATAGTAACCCGCCAAACCCAAGAAACTACGAATCTCAGATGGCGTCTTTGGCGACTTCCATTGCATAACCGCCTCCACTTTTGCCGGGTCCACCATAATCCCATCGGGGTTCACCACGTGACCCAAGAACTGAACTTCACGCAACCAGAACGCGCACTTGGAGAATTTAGCATACAACTTCTCCCTTCTCAGCGTCTCTAGAACCTCCCGAATGTGACCGGCATGCTCTGCTTCGCTCCTCGAGTAAATCAGGATATCATCAATAAACACAATCACTGATTTATCCAACATGGGCCGACACACGCGGTTCATCAAATCCATAAAAGCAGCTGGCGCGTTGGTCAAACCAAAAGACATGACAAGAAACTCGTAATGACCATAGCGCGTACGGAAAGCTGTTTTAGGAATATCCTGCTCCTTCACCTTCAACTGATGATAACCAGATCGAAGGTCTATCCTTGAAAACCAACTGGCACCTTGAAGCTGATCAAACAAATCATCTATCCTCGGTAAGGGGTATCGGTTCTTCACTGTCAACTTGTTCAGCTCGCGGTAGTCGATGCACATCCTCATACTACCGTCCTTCTTCTTTACAAACAGGACCGGAGCACCCCAAGGAGAGATACTCGGTCTAATGAACCCCTTATCAAGCAACTCTTGTAACTGCTCCATCAACTCTTTCATCTCAGTCGGAGCCAATCGGTACGGTGCCTTGGCAACAGGTTGGGCACCCGGTATCAAATCAATCTGAAACTCGATCTCTCTGTCAGGTGGCACTCCTGATAAGTCTTCCGGGAACACGTCTGGAAAATCACACACAACTGGTACATCAGTTAGTTGTGGTGTTGGCGTATCTACATCCTTTACATAGGCCAAGTAGGCACTACATCCACGCCTCATACACTTTCCCGCCACTGCCATCGAGATCACCTTCGGAATCGTAGTAACCCGATCACCATATACCGCCACTGAACTACCATCAGGCGCCGACAACCGAATCATCTTCTTGCGACACACAATGTTCGCCTCGAAGTCCGCTAACCAATCCATTCCAAGAACCAAATCAAAACCACCTAGGGCCATCACAAACGGTCTAACAGGAAACTTATGTCCCTCGAGCTCCACATCACATTTCTCTATCATCTCAGAAATCCTGGTAGACTTACCTATGGCAGTTTCTACATCAAAGGGCGCATCAACACGTCTACTACTAACAGGCAGCTTAGCACAGAAAGCAGCAGAAATAAAACTTTTACTCGCACCAGAATCAAATAACACAGAAGCTAAAGTTTGGTTCACCAGAAACGTACCGGACACAACATCAGGGTCCGTCCTAGCCTCCTCCTGTGTCATGGTGAATGCCCTGGCGCTCGCCCTCGGCCCATCACCTCCAGTCCTCTTCGCCCCTGAACTCTCAGCCCTCGGCTTCTTGCAATCCCTGCTCATATGACCAATTTCTCCACAGTTAAAACATTTGCCCGTCAGGCAATCCTTCGCCATATGCCCCGTCTTCCCACACTTGAAGCACACATTCAAACCCAGCCTGCATTCTCCCGCATGCTCCTTTCCACACTTACCACATCTCCTCGACCCTGCTCCCGGTGTGGCCACGCGGCGGTCATCCACCCGTGCCTTTTTGTTACCCGTCGAGGCCTCACCCCGACCAAACCTCTTCCCATTCTAGCTTCGATCACCACCACCCTTCCTATTCGCTTCAACCACCACCGCTCCCCTCTCATCATAAAGCCTTTCGGCCAAATCGACCGCCGACCTAAACGTACTTGGCCGGGCGGCGATCATATGCCGGCGAACATCCACCGGTAAACCCTGAATGTACCTCTTGATCTTCCGAGAAAGAGGCGTCACCTGATCCGGCACCAACCGTGCCATCTCGTTGAACTTGGTAGTATATTGCTGGTGTGTCATGGATCCCGCCTCCAGCTGCAGGAACTCCCTCTCAATCTTATCCATTTCCCTATGAGGACAAAACTCCTCGATCACCATCTTCTTCAGTTCGGGCCACCTCATTCTCCCGATCGCCCGATTACCCTCTGCTTGGACAATGTTGTCCCACCAGCATAGTGCCGAGTCCACGAAGGAGTGGGTGGCAAACTTGACTTTCTGATCTTCTCGGCACTCGCTGATGTCGAGAACAGCCTCCATTTCTCTCACCCATCGGTGAGCAGCAGCAGCATTACCATTACCGTCGAAAGTAGGGGGCTTGCATCTCATAAACACCCCGTAGTTGCAGCCTCGTGCCACCTCCCGCACAGGCTCCTCTTCCTCTTCCTCCTCATTATCGGAGAAAATAGTTTCAGGCTCCGGTTGCTCCCCCGAGGCCCGGTTTCTCTCCTTTCTTTCTCCCTCCTTCACAGCTTTGATGACTTCGGTCACCACAGACGGTAAGATCGTCTGCATGACCTGATGTACTTCCTCGACAACAGCCTCCTTTACTGAGGCCCTTAAGTTCGCGCTCTCATCCCCAGCTTCTGGATGAGGAGTCTCAGGTTCTGCAGGAACCTCTTTCTCAGCTCTAGGCCTTCCTCTTTTAAGGCGTGGTTCAGCAACAGGGCCATCACGGCCTCCACCCCTAGAAGCTCTAGAAGATCTACCACCAGCCATTCTCTAACACACTGAAAGATTCAAACACCAACACGGTCATTCAAGGAAACAACTCAGTTTATGTCAAGTATAGTAAGTCCCTAATTACAGTGGCCAGTTGTGATTAGCCACTTACTTTACTCTTCATACCCCGAGCATTACCTATCCTGACTACATCAGTATTCAAATCTACATACAACACATAACATATACCATGCGCACATAAACCGGTTAACTTTAAGAAAATACCTGATGGCACGCAGCTACTCAGTTTGGCATCCCATTCCCCATTCGTCCCATTCTCAGTTTAAGTTAAGGTTTATTTTGAAAATTTACCCATTTCACTTAAACTTTGGCTCTGATACCAACTTGTAAGGCCCCGTTCCCGGGACGCCTACAGTTGGTCATTCATCGCTCATAAAACATATAATTTCAGTTACATTAGGAAAACATTGCAGCGGAAACATTCAAAAATGACATCACTTTTCATTATAAATACTTTTGCCAAATAATACATCATTATCCGGTTACAAAATTCATGTTTGCATTACATCACAAAAGCTATATAATTGGATGCCATCCCAAAAGAGCTGAGTAGCCTTGCCGTGCCATCCTCAGCACTCATTACCTGCCAACTGGAAAATGTAATAAAAGTCAGCGTTGCTGAGTGAGTTCTAGTTTTAATAATAAAAATACTTTACTTTCAAACTATTCCTTTTATCAAGCGATCATTCAACATACGTATACATAGATAATGTCATTATTATCTTCTTCATTCATTCATTCGTTCATTCGTTCCTTTTAACTTACTTGCGCATCGGACATCATCCATACCAATACCATATGCTACACCCCAATTAGTCTCAGCTACCGGGCCGAAGTCAATAAATGAACAGCTAAACGTATGCCATGGTACTGGGGTTAACCGATCAGTCTTAGCTACTGGGCCGAAGTCAATAAATGAACAGCTAAACGTATGCCACAGTACTAAGGGTAAGCGGTAGAGGTTTCACATAATGGTCAATCACAAAGAAGGACCCGTTATCCGATGCATGCAAGACGTGTCATCTCTTTCCACTTTACGTTACATAATACTTCATTTCATTCATCATAATACGTAAAGCCATAAGAAAGATAATCATACATCATAATAAGGAACATATCATACACATTCATCAACATCATACAGGGCAACGTCATACATTCATAATATGCATAAACATGCAACATCATCATCATCATCATCATGCCCTATATGCACTCTAAGGCCATAACCATACTCTTACATGCTCTTACGGTTTACCTTACGTCCAAACTTACATCTGCACCTTTCCCCGAAGGCCAAAAGTCAATCTACACCTTCCTTCAAGTGCAACAGCCCTATTCGGGCGTATGGACACTCTTCAGTCGCATGGCCTCCATGCGACTGAACATCATGCGACTGGACCCATGCGGATGGTCATCTATGCGAATGAACATCCAATCGTGCGTATGGACCTCGTGCGAATGGGATTACTGCGAATGGGCACCTATGCGACTAACCTCATGCGAATGGACTCATGCGACTAAGCATCTATGCGACTGAACCCTCAGTCGTTCAACCCTCATGCGATTGGACTCTCAGTCGTGCGACTGAATCCCAATCGTGCGAATGGCCTTCAATCGCCCTCATTCGGCCGTATGGCCTTCATTCGGTCGCCTAGCCCTAGCTGATGCAGAATGGAGTTCATCCCGAACCCAATCTGCCATTTTCGGCCTCCAAGCTCATCCAAACCCATTCTAAGCCTAAATCAACCCTCCTGGACCTTAGGAATGCATACCATAATACCATACAAGCACACACAAGCCCGAAATCATACCCTAAACGCATCATACACATCACACCCAAATGGGTCAAACATACACTCACATAAAACGGGTTTTTGACATCCTCCAGCCCCAAAATCAGTTGAAAACAAGTAAAGGTGGGATCCTAGAACTCACACAATCGAGCACAAGGACAAGAGCTTCGATTTGGCTTGCCACTCGACGGATTTGGACACCCGAATCACCCGAAACACCACTTTTCTCCCTTTTCTCCTCTTTCTCTCTTCTCTCTTCTTTGTGAGCTGAAATGTGTGAAGTGTGGGGAGAGTGGGCTGCCCTCTCCCTACACATATCACCACATTACCCGACTTTTCTTCGTTGGAGAGTTTGGTCCCTCGACTTTGGACTTTATTTCTTTTCTTTCTTCGCCGGCTTCAAAATAATAAATTTCCGGGTGTTACAGGTTTAGGGGGCGAACGAAGTCTTCCTTATAAGGGGGTGGAAACCTCCTCTACCATAATACGTTTTATCTAGTCTAGAAGTTCATCTAGTGAAAAGAAGATTGTGAATTATTATATGGACAAGAAAATTGAAAATATATCCTAGTATGATTCAGTTAGGTTATTACAAACGGTATCATAGTAAGTTAGATGTAAATCCCACATAGATTGAGCATAAGAATGAAACCTTCTTTATAAGGAGGTGGAACTTTTATATACAAATACACCTTTTGTCTGGGCAAGCAATTCATCAGGTGAATAAGTTTCTAGATAGGTAACCCATTGGAGGCAAAGCGTACAATATCCCTATTACAGTTAACTTGGACTGTTACAAATGATATTAGAGCCATGGGCCACACTAATGTGCCAACGGGGACGTTGGGCTCTCTAATGAGGGTGGAGATGTAAGTTTCATATCAGTTGAGGGGGAGAACGAAGCCTTCCTTGTAAGAGGGTGAAAACCTCTTCTAGCAAGACACATTTTGCCTAGGTGAGTAATTCTTCGAGAGAAAAAAAACTTTAAGTTTCAAAATGAGCAACCCATCGAGGGCAAAACAAACAATATCATAGCACGGTTTACGTGAGATTTTACAAGATATTCTCATGGAGAAATACTCACAATCCAAGGGGAGAGGAGTGGAATAAGTTTGAGAATCATATCATGCATAAAGGCTTGAAAGTACTTAAATAAAAGGTATCACACAGTCTTAGCTTATAATAAAAGATGTCAGGAGAAAAACACATTCAAGACATTGTTCAAGATTATCAAGAAGTCTTTCTAGAAGACTTTTCATGACTCCCACTTCCATGTCAAGTTGTCTTTCGGATCGACCTAGCAGTGGGAGCACCTATCGCACGATCAACTTATCGATTGGTGCCATTTGAGATGCAAGAATTATTCAATCAGTTGCAAGAGATATTGCATAAAGGATTCATCACAGCAAGTTTCTCGTCGTAGGGAGCGTTAGTCTTGTTTATAAGAACAAGAATGGAATCTTTAAAATGTGTATCAACTATCTAGAACTAAACAAACTAACAATTAAGAACCAATATCTAATTTCTAGAATAGATGATTTATTTGAATAAATACAAAGTTCTAGTTACTACTCGAAGATTGATATTACATCAGGATATACTCAATTGAGGATTCAAGAATAAGAAATACCAAGGTCTATGTTAGGACGCGTTATGGACACTATAATTCCTGGTCATGCCGTTTTTTTGACCAATGCACTAGTGGTATTCATAAATGAATAGGGTGTGCAAATCTTATTCAGATAAATTTATCATGATGGTTATAGATAACATGCTAATATACTCATGAGGTGAAGAAAATCATGAGCAACATTTACGATTAATCTTAGAATTATTAAGGAACATGAAGTTATATGCCAAAAATTTCAAATAATAATTTTAGTTACAATAAGTACATTTTCTTAGACAAGTGATAGAAAGGAGTTTACATGGTCTCGGCCAAGATTGAGACATTTAAGAAATGGGAAACTCATAAGACGTTAACAAAGGTAAGTCAATTTGTAGGTTCTGCTAGTTATTGTAGGTGATTCATTGAAAAACTTCAAAGACAACACATACATCTATAAAGACAAGAAGTTGTAGTTATGGAGAGAAACAAGAGACAACATTTTTGTTGCTAAAATAGGTATCTAGAAGACTAGAATGAAAGTTTCATTCTTCTCGATGGTTTGTTTAGTTGGTTTTTGAAGTTTCAACCACCATGCCAATCTTTGTTGTGTGCCCAAAATCGTATGAAGCAATAGGCTAATAAGCATCGCTCTAAGCGTGCTTTTGAGATCAGACTTTAGGCCTACCTTCGTTTACATCCTTATATGCAGAATTCAGCTCGTCTTTATAAGCATTCTAAGCTTAGTCCTAAATATTTTGGACCCATTTTGGTCATTCAGAAAGTGGGTCAAGTTGCATATTATTTATATCTTCCTCGTGATATCTGCCTCCATCCTACCTTCCATGTTTCTCTTTTAAAAAGGCGGTTGGGCCTCCTACCAAGATTGTCCCTACGCCCATCGATTCGAGGTTTTATATGCAACCGTTGGCTATTTTGGATAGACATTTGTGCAAGCAACATAATCGAGCTACTCTGCAAGTCTTGGCACAGTAACGTGGCATCGCTCCATCAGATGCTACTTGGGAGTTCTTATATAATATGAAGCTTCGTTTCCCTGATTTTACTTCTCGGTGTGAAGAAGATTACTAACAAGGGGGTATTGTTGTGTAACGGGAAGTTAGGGGACTGTTTGTGTCATTAGTAATAGTTGGAGGGTTTAATTGTACTTGTTGAAAGAAATAGTTAGTTTGTTGAGGTCAATAAGCAGTCGGTTGTAACACTGAGTTGGGTATGCAATGATTACGATTACTTTCTTCCCTTCTTCTCTCTAGGTTTCTTCTTCTTTCTTGTTCTTATTCCATCAAAATGAGTCGTTCCTTCCCACTTGTTGACTCCACATCATGGTCAAACCAATTTTAATTAAACCTTCATAAATCCATGTTAAAAAAAAATCTGGATGACCCATTTTCTGCCAACCTGAGACTCGTTAACATGTTGACTCATGACCCGTGAACAAACCCGATTAACCCAACACTTAGTACGCTTATTGGTTTAACGTAAAGCAATTGTACTGTATTTAATGATTAGGTACTTCAGCCTTAGATTATTATACATGCTTGGGTTAACACAAACATATGTTGATCTAGTAGTTCTCTTTCTTAACAATATTCTAAATGTTGTTTAGGGCAACATGTAGTACAAAATCAAAATTTCAAAGAAGCATTTGCTGTTGGAGTAGCAATACGTATTGAAGATATGAGAATAAAGATAATTTTTAGTTAAATTATAAGAATAAAAATAAAAACACTACTAATAATATTTTAGGTACATACAACTTATAGATAGTACGCAAATCTTTTATTTGGTTCAATGGTTTGGTTATTGTACATGTGTAAACTTTCTTTTGCTGCTGTAAACAATTGAGTACTATCCTCATCTTATGGTGTTGATGACTTGTTTGTTGCAACTAATGTCACTCTCTTGAGGTACTACTTGATCTTTGATTATGTTATTATATTTTTCCATTTCTGAAATACATGCTCGTTAATAATATATAATTTCATATTATCTGAAAAAGTTAATTTAGATTCTTTTCTACCTATATATATTATTGAATATTCCATTTCAGTAGAGGTTCTTTTTTGCTTTTGTGTTAGAGTGATGAAAACTTTCACTATATACTTTTGATGTTAATATTCATGACTAAAAGAAATTAGAAACTTGTTAGAATGATACTTTAGGTGAGTTGAGAGTAGGGCTCTTCACGAACCGAACCGAACCGAACCGAACGCAGCTCCGCTCGAACTCGGTTCGGTTTCAAACCGAGCGGCTCAGTTCAATTCGAATTTACAAATTCGAGCGCAAACTTCATGCTCGAACTCGGTTCGGTTTTAAACCGAGCGCTCGGTTTTGCTTGGTTTCGCAAACTTCAGGGTCGGAGTCTTGCAGCAGGGGTCGCGGTCGGAGATGGGTCACAGCAGGGTCGGACACTTGCAGGCTCGCAGCAGGGTTGCGGTCACAGCTTCTAGATTCGGGCAACGCCTGAAGGGTGGAGGCGCGGTTGCAGCAGGGTCGCGGTCGCAGCAGGGTCTGTGATTGCAGGGGGAGGCCCGAAGGGTGGAGGCGTTGCCGGAGGGTGGAGAGTGGAGAGGGGAGAGGGGTCGCCGGAGGCTGGCGGCTGGAGGAGACGAGGACTCGAGAAGTGGACTGTGGAGGCCGGAGGGTGAGAAGTGAGATCTGACTTCTAAGAAGTGAGGAATGAAGAAGAGGAATGAGGTATTGGTGAATTAGGGTTTGAGCTTCATACTAAAAGAATTAAAATATTTGTAATTAATAAATAACTAAATAAAATAATAAATTAACATATATAATTATATATAATATATAAAAACTAAACTAAAAAATAATTCAAGCGAAACCAAGCGACCGACGAGCGAGCGACCCTTTGCTCATGCTCGGTTCGTTTTGAAACCGAACCGAGCCGCTCGGTTCATTTACAATCGAGCGGAAATTCGAACGAGCAAAATTCCGAGCATTTTTCGAACGAGTTCGAGCGAGTTTCGAGCGTCGAACTATTTGAACAGCCCTAGTTGAGAGTATTCTGAAAATTAGTATTGTGAATATTGTAGCATCTACGTTTTACCATAAGTGGAATTAAAGTTTTCTACATTAAACTTGGTAAATAAAGTATATGTTGTCCGAATTGCAAAGGGGTTTTTTTTTTTGTATTTTGTATTTATTAAAATGGTTCCACGAAAGTCCAAATGAAACACATTATCACATTAAATATTGGAAAAAAAGCCATTGGAATTTGCTTTCGTTTTAAGCAATCGAAAAAGTTGAGCCAACTGTTTAAGATTTGAAGACATTACTTATACGATACTAAATGCATTGTTTATATCAATCACAAATACCTTCAGCACATATCAATCATTTGGATCATCAAGTTACAATTTATTTGAAATCATTTGTTTGAACTTGGTTTTTGGATCACAGCTTTACACTTTATAGACTATAAAACGGATATCATATGAAACAGAAGGCCCAAAACTGTTGCAGGCGTCCATGGAGTCTACCCGAGCCCAAAACCAACCATGTACCGCCCGACCCGTAAAATCTGAGAACGGCCCAATAGCTCATGGTCGGGCCTGCAAGTCAAACTTTCTATATATTTAGGCTTCAGTGCTGGGCTAGCCTGGTTTAGACCCGACGCACACCATTATCCATGTAGGAAATTCCGAATAAACAAGCTAGATAATTTGATACCCGTGAAAATCACTTTCAAATCGACATAATTCGGTGGTTCATCAGAATATCTCAATAGGATACAACTCAGAATAAAAAACATAGTATGCGTTTATGTATGAGTTTCGAGAACCACATCCAATGCAGAATGACCAAAATTGCTTTGAAATTTTAGGATGGGGTGAAAATGCCGGAGACAATTTTCATATTAAAATATAACACTTTTTACCCTCGAATTTCACATGTGAAATTTCGAAACAATCCAGTTTTCGTTCATTTTTTATAAAACAATTTTTACAAGGGGTTGCTGCCACTTGGACCACGCTTCTAGGGGCATTGGCCCCTTGAAACCCCCATTGATTAGGGGCTTCGCTCTTAAAGAGGTTTTCAATATCGAATATCGCAACAAACTCAAACAAATATGTACACCGTAATTACTGACTTGTTTGATAAATATTATAATTATATTGGTCGTAACTACACCAAATATACCTGGCAAATCATCGGTTATTCGACAATAGTCACATACGATTCAGGAGAACCTACGTAATAAGATAACAAAATAGTTGTTTTTGTCGATGAAAATACTCTAGATCTTAGAGTTAACAAACATAATAAAAGAGGTTGGATGGTTTTATATAATTATGTATTTTAATAATGTTGTAATATCTACTCTTGTAAACACCGGGTTTCTAGAAGAATTTATATTTTTTTGTAGCTGAAAAAACCCTTTATTGTTGGCTAGTGAAGTGGGGCCCTTGTAGGAATTGGTGTTATCTATTTAAAGACAAAGAAATTTATTTGAGTGAGTGTGTGATGGCTATTCAATTACATAAATATTATTATAAAACTACAAGTAATGCAGTTTCATCTGTGGGCACTTTCGGGTTATGGCTCTATAACATGCCCAAAAGACTTGTCTTTTGCTTTTTAACCTTTCTATATTTGTACTGATTTATGATTTATTATGGGTATATGGGGGCAGTTCTCACACGAAGTATTGTTAATCTAAAAAGCGTAAAAATACAACCAGGAAACAACATGTAAATGTGTGAGTTTTATGGGCGTGAGTTTTCTGTTATGCACACAAGTTTTTGACATATATAATTGCATACTATAAAATGGTATGATTGTATCTTGTTAACACATAATTAAACTCATTTCATATTAATGCATACATACGCACTGTGTAAATCGTTTAACCACATGGTGTAAATTGTATAACCACACACTTATAACACAAAAGCATTATACCTTTAAAATGTTATTTTTTAAAAGATAATATATTAAAATAATATACTCTAAGTTAAAAAGAAAAAAGTTTATAGATTTAATGGTGTAAAAACATATTAAAGTTGAAGTTTAAAATACTTAATAGAACATGTATTTAATGAAAAAAAGTTAACACAAGAGGCGATTTCCCTTTTGTCCTTCCCTCCCTCCCTGAAAATAAATCTAAATCTGTTTACATTTTTCAGGAAAAAAGTTATCGAGTATTTATCCATCCTCTTTATATTACTGTGAACCACAAGTAACTAGTGAGTTGTGAATTAAAAAAATACATTCCATCTTTTCGTTACTTTAATATAAAATTTTGATTAAAATGGTAGAAATACTTAATTTTAATTATTTTATGTTTGATAACCTAAATTATCTAGTTTCTTCTACATCTTCTTTAAAATTAACTAGTATTAAGCCTCCGCGTTGCGGCGGACGGTATGGAACTGTGTTAAATAGCATCAATGTCACACTGCCATCAGTGATCATTAATTCCAGAAAAGTTCATATCAAAAAATAAACTCGTATTGAAAAAAAATAAAAGCGAAAAATAAAACGGAATAGAAAGTAGGCATAAAAACGTTGGACCACACACACGAAACATAAAAACATTAAAAACAATAACTAAGTCACTCTATGTAACATTCGTGGAATTGCAGGTAGTTTTACAGCCTGACACTTAACGCTCAAAAACTTTAACGCTCGTACCCTAATTTTGTTACTTAACCTTGAAAAATTAGCTAATGTGTTTTAGACTTAATTGAGAATTAGATCAAGTATGTATTCACATTACGTTATGAGTTATCACGATAGCAAATAATAATTCTTAACGTATTATTTGTGCATGTGATCATGCATGAAACTATCACCCTTGCTTAAATGTTTCATCATTAAACATAATTCTTAACACGTCAACATACTAAGTTTAATCCAACAGGACATCGATTAGTATTTCACGAGTGAAACTATGAATCTAAATTTAATGCTTATACATAAGCGACGGTTCTAGTAACCCAAACATGTCGCTCATTATTCAAAAATCATAAATACATATACTAAATCATAACTTTCATAACTAACTTAATATGGGACTTACCTCATATTCAAATGCACATTTTAATGCAACTTGATACAATGATAATGATCACAATTAAATCACATATAATGGACTATAAAAAAATTGAACGCACTAATGATCACATAAGAAAATGATCAAGCATAGATCACCAAGTCCATTAACACCAATTGACAATCTTAAGAACCGGAACAAACCCATGATCATGTCCCTAGGATGCTCGATTTATTGCTGCTGAAAACAACCCTAAAACACTCTTAAAACTCCCAATGTATAATGTTATATACTATGAAAAGTTAAAACTTAAACTAGTGGATAATAGAACATTGATACATAACTTCATGGTTGCTCAAAATGAGCTGCAACTGACCCCTTTTGCTGCTTAATGGGCTGTTGGAACATCATCAAATCACCACTAACTTTTCTAGTTACAACCCCCTTTATCATGAAACTAAAAGCTAAACTAGTATTTGGTGGATTAGGATAACAAATCTTGTCAAAGGTAATGAAGAGAAGTATAAAAGAAGATGGAAAATGCTGCTACTAGTGGCTGCCCAAGAAATGCCATAATCCAAGTAAAAAGATATTCAAAGATGCTTTAGCATCTCATCATGTGATTCCCTATTAAACCTTATATAAAACCCACATTAAATCAGATTATTCTCACACCATAACACTCACCCTCAAATCCTGCTCAAACACTGCTCCAAGAGGGCTGCCTGCTGCTACTGTTGTGATTGTGAAAAGGGAGAAGGGCTCAAGTGCGCGGTTTGGACCTTCAACACGCGTTTCTTCTTGCAAAAACACTTACCAACGGGTATGAGCTTAAAACCACTTAAACTAAATCTTTTAAATGTTATAATAGTCGTTGATAAGGTCCCATAACAGTACCAAGTTTCAGGAAGAACATGTAACTAGACATAAAAGGGTTTTAGGATTACACATACATAACAAAACTGAAATCACCCTAAGCATACACTTAAACCATGATTTGATAAATTCCACACTTAGTTTTAGTGACTTAACATGTATGATACTCATGCTTTAGTTAAAAACTTAGAACAAGGTTGTGAAACCAGCATGGACATCAACCCGACAGATTTATAGACCCGATTTTTAAGAGGCTGTAACATGGTCAAAACTAAACCAATGAAGTGTTTCTTGAGCCTATATTTATTTTCAGAATTTAAACTTTCAAACTCAACTGGTCTCGTAATTTTCTATGGAGATTTGGTCTTCCAAAAATGCGAAAAAATTAAGTGTCAGAAGTGACGTTTTATGACAGAAGGTTGACCCGACTTTACAGGGCCATAAACTTTTCAATACCTAACCAACAAACGTGATTTTAGTTTCAAATGTTAGCTTAATTTATTAGATTTCCAACGCATATACGCACGACTATTTATAATTAGTTTTGGACTCCCAACCGATCAAGATACGAACAAATGTCCAAAAATATGTTGCAGTGAACATAGTAAGGGAAAACGATTTTAAAAAGAGTTGTAGGGTGGGATTAGAGCCTTATTTTCACATTTACTTTTACTTAGGAGTTATAGTTCGTCACTATATAGTTTTTATAGTCTATCTAGATGCCTTAATGCAATTTACAAGTAAACACATAACAATGAAATCTATTGGTAATAACCTAGATCCTAGTGAATAGAAATCTCTCACTATCATAAGTTATGACATACTATTAACCAATAAAATATACGAATAAACTTAATGACGCAATCTAAAACGATTTACACGTTGACTTACCAATCTTACTGATGAATCACTACATACGTATATATCTGTAGGAAACGCACTACTTAAGCATTGTCACATTTTGGACTAAAGAATTTCTAATCACTTAACAACAGTGAGTTCTCGTAGCCCCTTGTCTCTTTTGAATGCTTTTGGGGGAGAAACACACTTACAACAACAACAACATTTGAAGTTTTATATGTTATGTTTATCACTTGGATATTGCATGAGTTTACCTTATCATTATCACATGCTAAATTTCTCATTTTCACAACGCGATCAATTAACTCTTAGATAGAGATGTTGGAACATATTGACAGTACTATCAGGGTAGGCAACCCCATTCATTAGATTCGTTGAACGCGTCAATCAACGGTCATGTACATTGGATGTTTACTTCTATAACAACAACAACAACCAATACTCGTGATAAGTGTTGGAGGGGTTTTTAGTCTTTCTCATAGCTATAATTTTGGTTGTGGGCTCATGGCTTTATACCTCGTATCTAAATTCATATATAATGGCATGATTCATATTCACTTAGAACTGTTTACTGTTATAACAAGTATTTATCGAGTCTCAAACTTTAGGAACTCACCAACTTTTAGTTAATCTATTTTAGCCTGTTTTTCAAGTGATAACTAAATGTGGTAGTTTTGGAATCAATTTTTTGCGTATCTAGGCTACAATGGAAGATTGCTTAATATAGATTTATGATTTGAGTCCATATGTGTAATCTTTATTTTGTAACCTAAGATGATGATGTAGAACTTATATCTTTTGAATGCAACACGTTTAGTATTTCTCATACTATATGTTCTAAAAGACACGTAATTCATCACCCACTCGTGTTTTTACCTTGGTGAGGGTGTGACACTCTAGGAACCGCACATTGTGACGGGTCCGTTAAATAAAAAAAATAGATGTAAAAATATTGAACCACACTCGTAATGCCTTTCTCATATTCACCTTGTTCTTCTTTTGCAAACTCCTCAAACAATTCATGTTGTATTTCAGTTAAATTCTTGAGACCGCGTATAATAAACTTTAATTCAACTAAATAACCAAAACCGTAAAACTTTTTAAGACCCTCATTTGTTTAACCTTTCCCCAACCACACACTAACCCTCATGCTGCTCTCCATCGTTTACGTCCTCTTTCTACCTTGCACCGACATGCTATCGTCTTCATCATCTATATTTGCTTGTTATGCTACGCCGCCCGCCACTACCACCAAACCGACGTTCTGGTCAAACCCGCCATTGCGAACGGCTTGTCCTTTGGTGATCTGAAGAAACTTCCGGTCACCACAGGGAAGGATCTGGTGTTGGGGTCGGAGTGTGCGCTTATTTGCTCCTACCAAAACAAACCCATGTTAAAATTTTGATTGCTTAACATCTTCTGCTTCTTTATTAGTGATATGATTTGTTATTTAATTGATTATTAACATTATTATTTTGAAAATGAAGTGTGAAAGTATCAAACCAAATGAAAGGAGAACGTCGGTGGGAGAAGTGAGTGAGTGGTTGAATGGCTGTAAAAGTGATGGTACAACTGTTGAAGACAAAGTTGTAATCTCAATGCACAAAACAACTTAAAAATTAATAGTATATATAATATTCACATACATACATGATCACATGATAAAAATCACATAGAACCCTTAGACTCGTTCAACTTAATTGTTTACTTTTTGGCTTTGTAGTTAATTATGTAATGCACTAAATTGCTCATGTGATCACAAGAAAATTAAATCTGTAAGATGGTAAAATACTTGATTGAATATCATTAATAGGTTTGGTTACAATATATAGAGATTATGATGCAAACCTTAAAACATAACTGGGTCCATGGGCTCATACTAATAACCCTAATAATATTGTCTAATACTCCCCCGCAGTCGTAGCGGAGGTAACCTGACGCTATGACTAGAAAACAAAAAAAACATAAAACAATAATAATAAAATAAACATGCTTTGATCAGCTTGACTATCCAAACTATTGCCAACAAACAATATTGAGCTTGATGTTATCATCCATATTTTAATTGATTGTGCTATTCATAGTTTGCTTGATACTTCATGGTTCTTGATTCTTGAAATAATACGTTGAGACCCAGCGACCGTAGTCGTTGGTGATGTCTCAAAGCTAGCAAGCGGCACTCGGATCCATAGATCAAGAGTTGACATAAGTAGATATAAACTAAGAGAAAAAAAGAAACCAAAACCGGTGGCCGTGGTCAGGCGGCGGTCTCTTGGGTTCGTAGATCAGTAGATAAGATCCGTACATCTAAAAATAACAAAAATATATCTCAAACCGTAGTTTGAGATCGGTGGCCGTGGACCGTGGTCCTTGATACGGCTAAAACACCGATAAACGAAAAAGACTAAAAAGAACAAAGATAACATAGTGATCGCTGCAAATTGGGAGCCATAATCCAGAAACAAACCAAGATAATAGATGTGAACGAACCAAGAGAATAGATATCGGTAATAGGTTTAAATCATCAATCGATAACAAAGCTTTATTAAACAAAAGCTAGAAAATAGATAAGAAACGAAACAAAAGACGAAGGTGGGATAGGGCGGCGGCGGTGGCGGAACACCGCCCTGTCTAGGGTTTGAACCCGGTGGCGACGGCTAGGGTTTGTATGTTTTTGTGGTAGTCCAACGAAGAAGAAAGTAACCAGAACCCTAAGGCTCTGATACCATGTAAGATGGTAAAATACTTGATTGAATATCATTGATAGGTTTGGTTACAATATATAGAGAATATGATGCAAACCTTAAAACCTAACTGGACCCGTGAACTCATACTAATAACCCTAATAATATTGTCTTATAAAATCATATGTTTTAAAAAGACAAACACGCAAATTCATCAACTCCTACTTTTAATTTTATATTACGAGATTTAAACCTACAACCTCATAAAACCAAAGTACACTTCTTGTTTACACACCAATTAAGTTACGAGCCATTTCATAAGAAGACATGCTGTCTTCATTAAGATAGACAAAAAAAGGGTAATGCATGTGCCTTTTTGTCTATAAAGAATGATAAATAATGGATCATGTATTTGGTGGATTTATGATTAATGTGAATATCATATTTCATATAGAAAAAGACTTCTTGTGCTTGATTTTAACTTTTGGAAATTTGGAGGGTGGATTTCTAAAATGGACCTGATGTTTAGACATCATTTGTTATAAATTAACATCCTCATAATTTTATACGGGTAGTATAGCACTATACTCGTTGTATATAGGGTAGTAATGTCGTATAGTCCTATAATGGAACGTATAACCCATCCGACAACCCCCTGAATCTTTACTCGTATTCAATGTTGCATTTTGTTATACGCGTTCTATAGGCCCATATGGGTCGTATAGTGGGTAGTTCTTTGACAACCCTTGAATTTTTCTCGTTTTCAACGTCAACCCCATATGAGACTTAAAGAGGGACGTGGATTGATAAGAGTGGGTGTCTTAATATTACCATTCTTTTTAAATTATTGTTGGGTCTAGAAGACAAAGAGAATCTAGCTAGGAGTGGAAGTTGTGGTGTGCAAAAATATAGATAAAAACTATTTTTGGAGATCACCACAAAAACATTATTGTCAAGTATTCATTCTACGCCTCATTTACGATTATTTAATCATCCTATCCTTTATTATTGATTTTTAGTATCAAACTAGTAAAAAAGTCCCCGCGTTGCGGCGGAGGCGTAAAATCGTTTCAAGTAGCACCAATGTCACACCATCGTTAGCGATCACAAACATCAAAAAAATATCGTATTAAAAAAGAAAATAAAAACGAAAAAATAAAACCGGCGGAGAGTTGACGTAAAAACGTTGAACTACGCATGTGAAGCATAAAACATTAAAAACAATAACAAAGTCGATCTAGGACTTGCACATTGCTACGCGGTCGTTAAATGAAAAATAAAAGACTAACAACGTTGAACTACACGCACACATTACAGCGTATTAATTTAAATTTTTAAACCAAAATGTAAAATGAAAATTTTATGAAAGATGAAA
This sequence comes from Flaveria ramosissima, assembly GCA_025215565.1. Lineage (NCBI taxonomy): Eukaryota > Viridiplantae > Streptophyta > Magnoliopsida > Asterales > Asteraceae > Flaveria > Flaveria ramosissima. Next base: position 27,404,290 of record CM046040.1, on the reverse strand, counting down.
AGTATAAGGGATTAATATAGAAAATGATATGTTGTTGGGGTTAAAATGTAAAAAATATAAAAATATTAGGTTTAAACTAAAAATTTTAAGAGAGAAAAGAAAAACAAATACGTACAATCCTTAATGCTTATTGAGTTATTGTACAACCATTAATGAATCACTAAGTTGAAAATTAGTAATATTTAAATTTTATGATTGTCGTTTTTAACTTTTTATTTCTGAGTTTACAATAGGTTAAGGTTTACGGTTGTAATTGTTAATTAATTGAGAAGGCTTTGATCATAGAGCTTGCGTCTAAATTCGCATGTGAATAACACCAAATTTCATATAAGAATGTGTACTGATATGCTAATCCACACAAGTAACTTTGCATGTCCACAAAAATTAATAGTGGTTCACATACTCACATCCGAAGTAATGTTAAATTACTAGAAATGTAATCTAACAGCGTACACATCACATGCGAAACAATAACTTCAGTCACATGCGAATGAGTTTGTTTTCAACACATGATAAGGAAAGTAGCACAAAGGTAAGTTTAATTAAAAAAGAAACCTTTTTAAAGTAAATAATCTTACTTAATAGTAACATTCAAGTCAATTAATCAATTAAGGGTCTTGATAAGGGCTCTTGTGGTTCTTTTAAGGTATCCACTTGGACTTGATGACCAGATATGGGAGAAAAGAGTGGATTATGACGTTAACGTAATTATTTTATATCTCATACTTAAAGCTATAGCTAGGTAGATACCTGTCATTTAGATATCCTGAAATTACATGTATCTTGGAAGATAACATGTTCTGACGCATTCTATTACTTTTGTTAGACGACATTGTAATTAACTCGTTCAAATTGACGTAATTAAACGAAATAACATAAGAGTCGCCTTTAGGAGATGAATAGGAGATCGTTTATATAAAATCTTACATCACATTAAATAATTAAGGCGTGTTTTTCTAAAAATAATATGTCACGTTAAATAATTATAAAAACAAAAAAACATGAATATCGAGGAATAATGTCACATCAACTAATTTAAGAAAATAACTGAACGACCGATAAGGCCATTCAGAGTCCATTTGTGAAGACAACTTACGGCCCGTATGACCTTCCAACAGGCCATTAGTGCATGAGCATCGCAAATCTATTCCAGGCTATAACAATCTTAACAAGTAGGTGGGGTACACAACCTGCCTCACTTTGTTATTGTTAAGACCTTACGAGCCGTAAAAAAACAAAAGGCTATACGCATAGCACCTGTAGAATATGCTCATAACCCACTCTTTTCAATAATCATCCCGTCTCAAGAGGAATTCCTCAACTATAAAATGAAACGACAAAATAATAGTTTTTAGTTATTTATTTAATATATGCTAATTACCAAGTTAGTCATGCATCATGGGTTATACATTGTGTTTAGTGGAGTTGTATCCATCTTTTGTCTTTTTGTTTAATCCTTAACCTTTTTAATTTTAACCAAATACTTTTATATACTTTACAATTTAATCCTAACATTTTTTTACTTTCAACTTTTGTCACCTATTTCTTTTTATATTTTTACAAATTTTCCCTTTTACGTTTCGGTATAAAATTTGCGAGTTAACATCGCAGCGTGCGTATGTGATTCAACGTTTTCAAGCTCATTTTTTCCACGTTCAACGGCACCGTCGCAACGCACTGGTCCTAGATAGACTTATTATTTTCTATGTTTTACGTTTCGCCTACGTGGTGCAAAGTTTTTATGTCTAATTTTCGTTCGATTATATTTTTTCGTTTTTTATTTCTTTTAATACGAACTTTTTTGGTGTAGGTGGTCATTAGCGGTGGTGTGTCATTGGTATTACTTGACACGGTTTTACGTCCCCCGCTGCAACGCGGGGGGTTAATACTATTTATATATTACTAATTACCAACTTTGTTATGCTTAGTGGGTTGTACAATATGCTTGATAGGTTGTACACACATTTGTCTATTTTTTTAATACTTAACTTATTTCTTAGAGTAAATTACCATTTGCATCCCTGCGGTTTGAAAATTGCCATCTGACCCCTGACGTTTCATGTTATCTTCATTTGAGTCTATATTGTTTTATTTTTATTTCCATTTGAGTACAGAATATTAACACCGTTAGTTTTCCTGTTAAAATTATTGTTAAAAAGACTAAACTACCCTTCATCACCACCATGACAATTAACCCTCACCATTTTCACAACCATCAACACCACCTCCACAGCTCCATCACCACCACCGCAACTCCATCACCACCACCGCAACACAATCACCACCACCGCAGCCCCTCCCTCCAACGATGAAGATTCCCTTAGATTCGAGCATATTCCTGCGAGATCGTTTCAACGAGGGGTCATAATAGTCGTTAAAATTATCGATTCCGATGACGTCGTCACCTCGTTTCTTCAACGCAAGTGAAACGTGAGTTCCGGCGAAGCCCACAACGCCGGTGACGAGAACGGAGAGGCCGTTTTTGCGGTGGATCTGAGCGGATGATCGGAGTTGTTTCTCCCAGCAGTGGCCACCGACGCTCTGGTGAACGGTGTGGTGGAGGTGTCGGGTGCCGGAGGCGACGAAGCTGATGTACGACGTCGTTAAGGCGATTAGGAACAAAGCCCAGAGGAACATCGTGCTGGTGGAGGCGAAACACAGGTGAAAAGTCCGGCGGTCGCTCTTGATCTTCCCTGGGGTTGAGGGGAACAGCTCCTCGTCCATGAAGGAAATTGTATTGTTGAAGGTGAAAGCAGATGAATCAAATTGTATTGTTGAAGGTGAAAGGAGATGAATCAAATTGTGTTGTTGAAGGTGAAAAGTGGGATGATTTAGGGGAGAGTTGGAGGTTGGGTCCGTACCTGGTGGAGTAAAGGGATGGGAATAGTGGTTATATAATGAGGCGGTGGCTGCGGCGGCGACGATGACGATGTGATGGCTGTTGCGGCGGCATCAGTGGTAGTGTTGTTGTGGTGGTAGAAATGGAGAAGATATAGAGAGATAGAGAAGACAGGAGGGTGGGGTGATGATGATGGGTAGGTGAATTAATAAATAAGAGTAATTTTGTCAATTTAAAAAAGTTAACAGAGAAATCTAACGCTGTTAGTGTTTTGGACTCAAATGGAGATAAAAAGGAAACGTTAAGGGGTAAATCGAGACTTTGAAACTATAGGGATACAAGTGGTTAAAACGAGAAAACGTCAGAAATGGAAATGGTAATTTACTCTATTTCTTATTTAATCCAACACTTTTATACTCTTTTATCATTTGACCCCGATATTTTTTTAACTTTCAACTTTGATCTCCTTTATTTTTCGTATTTTATAAAATTTTTGTTTTACGGTTCTGTTTAAATTTTGCAAGTTAGCTCATCGCAACGTGCGAGTGTGGTTCAACATTTCTACCATTATATTTTCCACGTTTAACGACCACGTCGCAACGCACTGGTTCTAGATCAACCTACTTATTGTTTTATATGTTTTACGTTCCTCCTACGCGGTTTAACATTTTTACACTTACTTTTCGTTCGTTTTTATTTTATTTTTTACTACGAGTTTTTTGGATGTTAGTGATTATTGGCGGTAGTGGGTCAGTGGTGCTACTTAACACGGTTTTACGTCCTCGTTGCAACGCATGGGGCTTAAGACTAGTTAAATCTAAAAAGCATATATACTTTTAAAAATTCGTCTAATATTGAAAATTTTACAAGTGCTACATGCGAATTCAAAACAAAGTTACTAACGGTTCCAAAGAACAAGAAAAAAAAATCGTCTTATTCTTCTATAGAATGGCATAATACACATGAACAAACTATAATGAAAAGTATTGAAAAAAAGAAACCCTTTACTCAATTATATGTCAAGCAATTAAACAAGTATGTAAGTAGAAGAAGAGGAAAATAAACTAAATTTTGTTTGGGTTATGAATTTCAATAATATTTAACGAAATTGAAATCACAAGTTCTATTTTGAATACGTTTGGTTCATATAATTTTTTTTAATTAGAATCTAACTTTTATTCTTAATGTGTTTTGTTGATAAACGATAGTAACATAATGAAATAAAAATTAATCTATTCAAAATCTTTTACGTAAATGGAACTTAATTAGCCTTTTCAAGTTGTGAAAGAAATTCAACCAAATGAATTGGAATTTCTGATTGCTCATTGTCACTGCATTTGTCACCTCGAGTCACCCAGTTGTGTATAATTATTGTCCTCGATGCCCTTGCCACCCTCACCACTGTCGTTGCCCTTGCCACTGTCAGTCGTTGTTGATTTTTTAAAAAAAAATATGCTTTTAACATAATAGGAAAATGAGTTTTCATAAACATAAATATATGTAATTAGTTATTATATGTTATCTATTATGCTTGTCTTCTAATATGTGAGAGCTTCATACTGAATCAACCTTGTTTAAAATGAAGCTATTTATACTATACAAGCAAGAGGCATTTGTACTATAAAGTTAAACAAAAATAATAAATCACTTTACATCTATTTCTGTTTTATAAAAAGCTATGTACAACATAGACAGTCAGTCGGCACATCAGAAGTTAGCAGTTTTAATACTATGTTGCCTCCAAAAAGCAGAACACAACATCCCCTAATATACTCTGGTACAGACAGTCTTCTCTAATATTACAGTTTGATCAGCAACTCATCCATTTGAGTGCTAATAACCAATTAATCAACACTTTATCACTTTCAGTGTTAATTGACAGTGATTCAGCACTTGGTAAAATTTGATAGTTTAAAGCCAGTGCTAAGTCCTTGAGTTTCGATAGTCTCATCCTATTTATAGATCAACATACACCAAAATCTTAAAAAGCTTTCATCTTTCTCTCTACTTCCTAGAAATCTTTTTGATCATTCATTTTCTTTCTTGAGGTACAATTTAGGTTTCGTGTCCACCCAACAATGCTAAATGCTTTGGCAACTATACCTATGAAACAGGTTTCTTGAAAGACTTAAAATTTGTTATAATGAAACCATGTTTAACACGAATCTTCAACCCTACTTCATCATCTTCTTCTTCTTTTTGTTATTAGCCCTTTTATCTATTTGCATTCTAACAGTATTGTAATTTAAATGGTTTCATTTAATTCTTGTATAGTAATCAGATAACTAAAATATTTTATTTTAATTTACGAACAATATTCTACTGTCATCTTTACCATCAGTCACCCTCAACTACCATTGTCGACACCACCACCACCCTATCATCACTGACATCACCATTGTCGGCATCAAAACCCAGTGGTACAACAATGGACACATCAGTACTATCGAAGTTAACCAAATTTGTTTGAAACTTCATCCATTAGGACTTACTAGTCTTCTACATCTAGAAAATATTAAACTTTTTTGTAAGATGTAATATTTGTATCCAAAACATAATCGGTTAAAATCTATTCTTAAAATAAATAAAACAAATTTGGAAAAGTGAAATTCTGAATTGGAGGAAAAGTAGACGTTTGAGGACGACATTTTGTAATTGCATTCATGTCTGCATGCACGTATTCATTCAAAGCTTTGGACCATACTCAATTTGATTATTTGAACACCTACTTTGTACCTAAGTAGACGTTTGAGCAAAATCCAAAATATTTTCATATAGTTGAGGGTTCTAGTCTTATAAATATTAAAAAAAATTAGTTTTTTTCTTTCTAAAATTAGCCTACTCCAAGACATATGCGCCTTCCACATACATAAAAATAAAATAAAAATTCTAGTTTTAGTTAGACGCTGATATTGATTTCAAAGAAGTACCTAATTTAACAATTTTAAAGAAATATATAACGTACATACGTGTGAGTTTGGACAAAAATGGCAAACATCAATCGCCAATTCATTCTCCATACTTCGGTCGAAAGCTATATGTTTGATGAGACTCATGAAACTTTATCCACCTTATACGTGTGAGGTGGGTAAATGTGGGTTGCCTCCTTTCATATGTCGATATATAATATATTGCCTACAAAAGTAACATTATTTGTGATTTATTTTCTTCTCTGAAAAGAAATATAATATTAAAATTTATATGTAATCAAAACAGTCGTGGATGTCGATGGTTCGGTATGCGTATGCGTTAATGGTGAAGGTTGTGTATTTGTTTTTTCTTTTTAAAATTGCATGTTTTATACAAATTTTGGAAAGTCCGTTAGAAAATTGTGAGATTAATAATTATATTTATATATGTTATTGTAGTGACCAAATAATATACACTTAAAATCAAGGCGACTCGATTTATCTTGAGGTCTACGGAAACATTAAAATTTAAGGACTTTTCTTTTCAGATATACGATAATTTTCTGGTGTTATTAACTAGTAATTATAAAACGTCTTTGGTAATCTTATTAGCTAAATTATTTGATGATGTCAAATTTTGAGAAACTTTATCTTCAATTAAGAAGTTTCTGATATCATGCAAGTGAAAATATCAAATTACACATAAAACTAGCTAAGTTTATCTCATATTGTCAAATGACAATTCCTTTACTATGAATTTAACACATCAGGAAATGTAAGGTAGATATTTTACGTGTGATTAGTATCTTTCTTTAGCCTAGATATATTTCTATTAGAAAATCATAGGTAAAAGATGTATAGATTTTCTTTGATCACATATCAAAACTTTAGTGTCTCATGCGTCACGCCTAAAACGATAGATGTTTTCTTAAGCGTCACGCCTTAAACGATAGATGTTTTCTTAAGAGTAAGGCCTCAAATGTTTAGAATCTACCCAATTATATTGACGTAAATGAACAAAATGTGACTTTAAAATCAATTCCTATATACACATAAATTAATACTAAGATACTTAGTTTTCACACATTAAAATATATTCGTAATGAATCTACAGATTGCATCGTATAGATTTAAGGCAATAAGAAATTTTGGTTTATCATAATGTTCAATAAAGAAAATGATCATGTGACATCACAATATATTAGTAGTTGGATAGTAGATTAGTAGATGCAACCATATTTCACATTTTCCTACTAAAAACCAAAGCAATTAATTAAATATAGGAAAATAATTTAGAACTAAATCGTTGCGCGCTGCGCTAAATAAAAAATTATTACCTTAATTTGTTATTATCTTCCTTCTATATTTTCTCATATTCTTTGAAATTAACTACACATTTGAAAAGCTATGCACAAATCTGTCTAACCCGTATCTCATCTTTTTTTAAGCTATAAAAAACAATGTTTATTAGAACTGGATCATACAGTGAACCGTGCGTCTTACTGTTTCATTGGTCGGACCAGTTCAACTGGTCGAATCTGATATAAGAATCAGATAAAATTATAACTATTTAATAAATATATACGTAAAAAAATACTAAAAAAATAAAAATATATATATATATATATTTATATATATATATGAAAAACCGGTTCGACCGGTCCAACCCCTAGTTCATCCGGTTTGAATCCCGTTTCAGCCGGTTCGGTTCCCGGTTTGACCGCCGGTCTGACCGGTCTGACCATCGGTTCAATGCCAAAATGGTTTTAAGCACCGAACCAGACCAGGTTGGAGTCCTGTTCCCGGTCCAACTGGTTCGACCGCCGATCCGTTCCGGTTTACAAAACAATGATAAAAAATGTTAAAACATAGTGTATAATTATAGTTTATCTAATCTAATAAAAACAATTCTATGTACTACATGTCTATTTTCTAGCATGTCCATGTTATCGTCAGCTAGGATTGTTCATGTGTCACCACCACAATAAATTACAATTTTGATAAAAATATTGACTTTAAAAAAGTATCCTTAATAACTCTCTTTTAATATCATACTAATCAAAATAATTTATTTCTAAAAGAAAAGATAATATTTTATTAAAAATATTTTAGTGAGACTTAATTTTATTAAAATACAGTTTAATTGTAGTTAGGTATTGTTAAAACTAAAATACTTCAATAATGTATATAAAAAAGTTCATGATGTTTATTAACAATTAAATCTTTTTTCTTGTTATACTATTTTTTTCAACTTCAATATGTTTGTTATATATAATAATTTTATTAATATGTTATATATAATATAAATTAGATCATACATATATATAATATGTTATATAATTTTTTATTTCAACCAGTGTAACACACGGATATATAAGCTAGTTAATAAATATAGTGTATACACCTTAGTGCATATTTTTAGTAAGATACAAACTTTGATTCATTGTAACAGATAAATATTATGAATATGAATATAAAGTTCTTATGTGTTAAGATTTTTAACTGAAAAAGGAAGTTAATTACGTGGATGGTAAATGAAACATCCATATTAACTTTTTTAAGAACGGCGAATATTTCCTTTTGTGAGACTTTACCCAAGACTTAAAAATTAATTTTAATTTTCAAGTAACATTTGCCTCTGCCACTATTTAGTTCATACTTATAAAACTTAAAGATTTAATCTTTAACATTCCAATATATGATCTTAACTCTTAAGCACAATATGATGTTTAGAATAGTTGATGTTTACGGATCAAAGTTTGGGTCAATTCATGTAACAAGTCAAATAATACCCACTTCACATTGACAACTTGAACACTAATAAAACAATAGTCTTTATTATCCAGAGTTGTCATATGCTTGTTAGTTGTTAGAGTTGCAAACAAATCAAACATTTAACGTACGGTTTATAAATTTCAACTATAAGCTCGTTTATATTCATTTTAATTAATGTATGAAGACAAAAAACGAATATTTTATTCATATAGTCAAAAAAAAGAAACATGAACCAAGTATTTTATATTATGTATTTTAATGTATTTTATTTTTAAAAATATAAAACTTTAGTTATATTATACGTCTCCGCCAACATCACTTATTTAACCAATCTAATTTCAATTTGTGTTGAAATTCAACAAACTTCTTAAATTTGTTTTAGTTAGATTATGATAATGATGTAAAGTAGGTTTGGATAATCCTGCGAAATAGTTATTTATTTTTGTTGATTTTGTGTAGTGTGTGATGCAAAATGCAGATTATTCTAAAATAAATATATTATCGTTTGTATTCGTTTGTGATCATAAACTTTATTTTGTGTTTGCTTATGTTAATGAACATTGTTTATGAACATCTTTTTTTATTTGTCTTATTTTTGTTTACGTGTGATAAGTGTTGGTAAACAATTAATAAACATGTTCGTTTCCTTTTTTTAACGAACATGAATATGAAATGTCATTTTGTAAATGTCCTTGAACAGTTTATAAACAAATTCATTTCCTTAATGAATGAACATAAATAAGACTGTGTTTATGGGTGTGGTTCATTTATGGCCCTAATAGTTATTAGTGTGTGTCTTTCAGCGGCGCTAAAATACAACCTTTTATTGGAACCATCTTGCAACTCTATTATTATTTCCTGTTAAAGGTGTCACATTGACGATTGATGAAGCCGCTAAGTACAATGACAAAGATACAAACACATGGTTTGATCGAAGTAGTACAATGACAAAGATACAAACACATGGTTTGATCGAAGTAGCAAATGATCAAATCAGTAAACCCCACTATTATTCATAACCTCCCTCAATCATCAAACAAGAACATTTTAAATCATAACCTCCCTCAATCATTAAACAAGAGATTAAATAACACTTAATTACAAAAACACACTAAAAAACGAAACATAATAACTTATATATTATTCTGAGGAAATCTTGATAGTTGGTGGAATTCCAATAACAACATAAAATGTTAAGCAATATCATATTAATTTCTTTTATAGCATAAAACCTTCAACAAGAACACAAAGAACATTGGTGGAATTTGAAGTACACACATATGATTAAAACATATCGACATTGTACTTTTATCCATCTATACAAAACGCACCTAACTGGTTAATTATCTTTTAATAACTACCCTAATCTTCTCTCTAACATAATGACTTGAATTACAAAATTTTCAGCCTAGCATTTATATTAAATCATTAAATAATAATATATGTATACATTTTCATTTAGAACGATGCCGAACTGGTTTGGTGGTCAGACCGGTTGGACCGCATTTAAGAACCGGATGATGTCATAATTATATATATATTATATTATATTTATAGTTATATAATTCAATATAAGCAATTTATATATGATTTATATATGATATATATATATATATATATATATTTTCTAGTAATATATAAATTTAACTATATTTGTGTATCCAACACATTAATTATGGTCCAACACTCCGTTTTTACACATTAAAATAAAAAAAACAAAATCAGGTTCGAACCGGTCCGACCACCGGTGCGACTAGCCCAAACTGAATCATAGCGAACCGGACCAGCTAGATGGCCGATCCCCGGGTCGAACCGGTTGGACCGGCCGGTCCGATCCGGTCGTAATAACATTGCGAATAATGCATATTTAACTTGTGAATTAGCGTACAAGAGCCGATGAATTTACTCATTTTATTTCAAATTTTAAAACTAAAATAGAAAAATCACATTTACGAATTTCTTCATTTTTTTAATTAAGACATACTCATAGTTATAAAAAATCATATTGTTATTTATACTAGTCAGGTGTAGCGTAGTCATATAATAAACTCAAATATAACTGATTTATTCATTTCTATTACGTTAAAAAGTTACAATTTATTAAAATAGATAAATTTGGTTTGAAATCAATGGTAGTAGTCTATTGATATCATTTTGTCTTAAAGTCAGTTTAGATTTTTACAAATGTAAGGTTAGATAAAGTTAATTGTTTTAAAACAAATGTTATTAGGAAAAAGATAAATTTGTTGAAATATTAATATAGACATAATTATGTAATTTGAAATAACACGATTATCTTTCATTGATCATGAAACAATATATATAGATTACAATGGAACTCCCATATCCTCTAATTCGGGAGAAGATATTAATTAACTAACACACAGATATTCATGTTAACTAACTAGAGAAATATACATGAGATACAAGTATAAACAATATAAAATATATGTGGATACTTATCCACTAATACGCCCCCGCATTCGTAGCAGTAGCCGAAAGGATGCAAAGACTGGATCTAAACCGTTAAAATGTTGTCTCGGGAGGCTTTTAGTGAAGATGTCAGCGTATTGGTAGTCAGCCGGGACATGAAGAACACGAACGTGGCCCATGTGTACTTTGTCACGAACAAAATGGATGTCAATTTCTATATGTTTTGTACGCTGATGTTGAACGGGGTTTTGCGCCAAATACACGGCTGAAATATTATCACAATAGACCCTAGTGGCACGAGGGATGGGTAGATGTAATTCTAAGAGGAGGTTTCGTAACCATGTAGTTTCAGCAACGGTGTTTGCAACACCCTATATTCAGCCTCGGCACTAGAGCGTGCAATAGTAGCCTGGCATTTGGAGGACCAGGAATCTAGATTATCACCTAAAAACACACAGTAGCCGGAGGTTGATCGGCGAGAGTCGGGGCAACCACCCCAATCTGCATCGGAGTAGGCGGTTAAACTGAGGACTTGGATGGTGCAATAGTGAGACCGAGAGTTAACGTGCCTTTAATGTAGCGGAGTAGCTGTTTCATGAAATTAAAGTGAGCTGTTGTCGGGGCATGCATGAATAGGCATAGCTGTTGTACCGCATAAGATATATCTAGTCTAGTAAAGGTTATGTACTGTAATACTCCGCCTAGACTCAGATGCGTTCCGTCCGATAAAGGATCACTAGTGTTAGCACTAAGCTTAGAGTTTGTATCGGCCGGTGTAGCAGAGGGCTTGCAATTCTCCATGTTGGCTCATGATAAGATGTAAGCTGCATAGTTTTCCTGTGACAGGAACATACCCCCATGTCATTTGGTAACTTGAATGCCCAAGAAGTGATGCAGTTCTCCAAGATCAGACATTGCAAATTCCTGAGAGAGCATGGCAATAAATTTCTGCAAAAGAGCTTGAGAGGAGGCACTTAATATAATATCGTCAACATATAAAAAAAAGATAAGCCATGTGATGCCCGTGTTAGTAAACAAATAGTGAGGTATCACTGGTGGTGGACTTGAAACCACACCGCTATATGTAAGAAGCAAATCGGTGGTACCATGCATGTGGCGCATGTTTTAAGCCGTTTAAGGACTTTTTGAGGCGAAAAACATAATTAGGATTATTCTTATCGATAAAGCTTGGAGGTTGAAACATATAAACTGTTTCATTAAGGTCACCGTGCAGGAACGCATTTTTGACATCCAGTTGGTGCATGAGCCAAGAACACGATGTGGCGAGACTAAGGACTGTGTGGATCATGGTGGGTTTGACCATCGGGCTAAATGTCTTGTCACAATCGATACCCACCTGTTGGGATTTGCCATTCACGACCAAGCGGGCCTTATAGCGTTGAAGGGAGCCGTTTGCATGAAACTTGTGGCGGAATAGCCATATGTAACGAATGACATGCGCATCCAGGGGCCGAGGCACGAGTTCCCATGTGTTATTTGCTATTAAGGCCCGATACTCGTCAGTCATGGCTGAGTGCCAGTGGGGGTAGGCTAAGGCTGTTTTGTGGAATTTAGGTAGCAGGGAGATAGGAGAGGCAGTAGAGGAGTGAAGCTTGGATGAGATGGATGGTTTGAGTGAACCCGTCTTGGAGCGAGTAGTCATGGGGTGGTGAGGTTGCGGTGGTGGTGATGCAGGGCTCGGGGAGGGTTGGGAGGTCTCGGGTGTTGTGATGTTGAATGGTGCGGGGAGTAGGTGGAGGAGGAGGGTGGGATGGTGGTGGTGAGGGGCTGGAGGTTGGACTGGTTGTGAAGTGGTCGGGACCGGGGGAAGAGGGGGTGATGGGTTGGTTGCATGGTACTGGAAAAAGTAGGGATGGGGCTTGGGGTCCTAGTCGAGGAAGCGATAGGCGGAATACGTGGGTGGGAAGTGGGTGGGAAATGGGTGGCGTTAATAAGGTTTTTGATGAAGTGAGTGTGTAAAGTATGTTGTTAAGGCGAGTGGGTTTGGTAGGGGAGGGTAGGGTTGTGTGACCACACCCCAACACTGGCACCCGATTACCATTACCAACATACACAGACTTAATCGAATTAACACAAGGAATGTGAAGCTTACCTGGATCGGCCGTAAGATGTGAAATGGCTTTGGAGTCCATATACCATTGGTCGTCACCGGGTTCCATAGTCATGGCATTGAAAGAACCTCCAAGTTCAGTCGGGTCTAATGGGTTGATATCAATCAGATGGGCTTGGGCCTATGCAGGTGCGGGTGGATGTGAAGGGCCAGGAGGTTGGCGAGGCATAGTGGGCCAAGAAGGGGAGGGCTAGCCCTGTTGAGTGGGATAAGGGTAAGAGGGTGGGTCGGTCCACCAGGGGGCCCAATAGGCTGTGGGAGCAGCAGGCCAGAAGTTGCACCGCAACAGGGGATTGGGTTGGGATGGTCGAGTGGGAGGCCCACGGGCAGGTGGGCGATTGGAGTTGGGAGTTGGGTTGTGATTGTTGGGTTGGCGGTTGTTGGATCGATTGTTACGTGGTGGCTGGTCGTGGTGGGGAACGGGAGATGGAGGAGGGTTGGTAGTCACGGTTGCCACGACCAAAGCGAAGGAGTCAAGTGACTCACGGGCTGTTTGGCGTTGTTGCTCGAGTTGCAACATGCTGCAGACGGTCTCCCATGAGAGGATGGTTTGATTGAGGTAGGAGGCCACCACATCAAATTCCAGAGGCAACCTACAGACTAGTTGGTGGGTAACCGTTGATCGGTAATAGGGCTATCAATGTCACCCAGTTGTTCGACAATATCTTTGAGATGTTGACAATAAGAGTCAAGGTTCGGCATGCCTCGGAGGGTGAGGTTAAAGAACTCATGTTTAAGAGAGACTGCCCGAGAACCCTTGTTGAGGAAGAGATTTTGAATTCGCTTACACGCTTAATGAGCCGTGGATTCAATTTAAAGTACTCGAAGTAGGATCTCATCCGACAACGTACCATAAATCCACTGGAGAACAATAGCATCGATCTTGGTCCATGACTCATAAGTGGGATCATCCGGAGGAGGAGTGGAAGTGCCGTCGATATGATGAGATACATCATAGCCACGAGCATGTAGTTGAAAAAGCTTTACCCACGAGGAATAGGTAACTTTTGTGCCATCCAAGATTCGTACTTTGTTCTGGATGTTTGTGACGAAATACGCCGGGTGAAGGGGTTCGGGGGTCATGGTGGGGGTTCGCAAGAAGCAAAGAATTGAGCTTAGCCAAAGGGATTATGTCGACAAGTTGGACAGTGGTCCGAGGTATGTCGCGATCTCAATCGGTGGCACGTAGGGTTTCGGACGACGGTATGAGCTTGAGGTATCAAGCTCTGATACCATGTAATTTGAAATAACTTGATGATCTTTCATTAATCATGAAACAATATATATAGATTACAATTGAACTCCCATGTCCTATAATTTGGGAGAAGATATTAATTAACTATCAAAGAGATTTTCATGCTAACTAACTAGAGAGATATACATGAGATACAAGTATAAACAATATAAAATATATGTGGATACTTATCCACTAAAAAATTAAACATATATGAATAATAACAATAAAAAAGTATTGTTATAGTTTCAATCGTCATTTTTCTTAGAAATTAAGTTTTTTTAAAAACTTATTTGATATAACATAACTTGACAGTAGTAAGTACAAAGCTACACATAATCTAATACAAACAATCTTAAAACATACAGTAACGATAAAAGTAAAAAGTATAACTTTTAAAAATTAACCCACAAGTGTATATTTAACATTCTATAAAACTAATTATTGAACCAAACTAAAACGTTTTAGTAACCATAAACCAGTTTTAACCTAATCCTTATGTCTTAGCTAATAGTAATCTTATAAATTACAATTCTAGTCTCTTTCAAATCACCCATAAAATGTTAAAGATTAAACCTAGGTTAGCCTTTGCTAATTTAATTCCCCATAACCAGTTGCATCCAAAAGACACTCGTGTACAACATACGTGCACTCGAACCCTTCATCCTTTATATCTCCCAATCCCCATTCTCCACGAACCCCAAATTCGTTCATCAAATTCACCAAAAATCTCCACTTTCTGAACCAAAAATCATGTGCTGCAGCCATGGATTCATCTCAAGAATCCCCACCACACCCCCTCCTCTCGTTTCCCCGCGAACCCACATCCCAATTCAATTCCAATCCACCGTTCGATTGCCCATAGCCACCGGAAGCTCCAGATCTTTCAGGGCGAAATCGGTGGCTTCCGCCGTGAAAGACGGTGGCTCCGCCGTGTCGGAGACGGTGGCGGAGGATTTGAGCTTTTATGAGCTTCTGGGTATCCCTGAAACGGTGACGGATGTGGAGATTAAGCAGGCGTATAGGCAGTTAGCGAGGAAGTATCACCCGGATGTTTCGCCTCCGGGTCGGGTCGAGGAGTATACCCAGAGGTTTATTATGGTGCAGGAGGCGTATGAGACGTTGTCGGATCCGAATCGGAGGGCGTTGTATGATAGGGATATGGCTATGGGGATTCACTTTGCGTTTTCTTCTCGGAATCAGTATCGGAATCAAGAGGTATAGTGTTCTTCTATGAACCATTGATCGTTACTGTTAGTGTTTCATAATTGTTTGGCTGTTGAATTTGATTTGTTGATCTTTTTCTGTCTAATTGGTAGATATTGTGATCTAATTTAGGAATTATAGTCGATTGAAGTAATTAAGTTTCGGTTCATATCTAATTATCCATTATGCTGTAATGGATATACCAAGAATAATTGTCTGTACATCCTGCAAAAGTTGGGAGAACTTTAACATAAAGCTAGACACTTAATGATGATTATGATGATGTTGTTGTTGTTGTTGATGATGATGATGATGATAACATTTGACAAAACTTGTTAAAAAGATACAAACAGAGTCATCTTTTGTTAATGGATATTAACAATTAAACATCTTTTATGACCTGATTACACAAAACGATCATCATGTGTGTATTCTGGCTTACTGTCTGCTGTCTGCCTCACTAGTTTGTGAGGATTGCATAATTGAAATTGAATTAGGCTGCCTACCGTTTTAACTCTTTTGAAATGCACACTTTTCTGTTTAAAATGTGTCATTCTTGTTCAGGATTTTGGTATCGTTTTCTTGATCAATGTTGAACGTGTGTACTTTGCTATCATAATCAATCAGATGGCCTAATGCACAATTCAAATTTAGAAACTAAGTGATTGTATCTATGTAGTATGAACCAACATATTTGACGAACTCCTATCTGTGTAGGTTAATATGAGCTCATATTTGACTGTATTATTATGCAGATGCAGAAAATGGAAAAAGGTGAATGGAGAGGCCAATGGCAGAGTCAACTATCAGAGTTACGAAAAAGAAGCATGCATAAAGAATCTGGTAACAACACATCATGGGCAGCGCGTATGCGTAGGGAAAGGCAACAGTCTTCATCATGATTATTAATAAAGCATGGAGATTTTGTGTATATATTATCGACCCGACTGATGCCCATATGAATGCTTTAAATAGCAACGCCTGCCATCGGTAAGTAAAGAAATGTATAAAAACTAGCTATAGGAAATGCGTTCGTTTATATAGTTAAAACTATGTGAAATTAATAAGAGTTCATCTCTAGCATATATATTTCTTTCTGTAGTATGCATACTGTAAATTATATGTCTTTTAACCTATGGATGAGTAATGTTTGGTTGCTTTCATGGTAGTTGCTTTCAGTCAGTTGACAGATTGCGTTTGAGTTAATTTCCTTCAATTATTGGTATAAATGTGAGTTGCTGGTTGTACTTGATGGGGTTATCAATGTCAATTTGTGGGCCTTTTGCTTCCTGTAGCACCAAAAAGATTTAAGTTTCAAGAAAGCAACATTTGAAGCCTCTATGTTCACTGTTTCAAGATAATTAATTGTTGGTGTATGTTGCATTTGAATCGGTTGGCCATGGTGTAATAGTCTGTAGTCGGGTCAACAACGTGATTTGAACCATTGACCTGTAGTTTAATTTAGTTTGATGCTACCGAACCTGACTGGTTCGACTTGGATTGGGTAGTCTAGTCAAAAGAGGTCATGGAATCGTAATGTTGTAGTTTGTATGGATATAGGTCGAATCAGTGTGAACGCACTTTGCACTTCACATCACCATGTTCCCTCTTTTGATATGTTGGATGTTGTAAAACAAAATGGTACGAACCAACAGACATGATTGTTCGGATTTGACTACAGAGACCAACAATAATTTCTTTTTGACTTGTGAGAAAGTGGTAGGTGCGGAAAAGGGTGCAACCAATGAGTTTGTCACTGTGAGCGCACTTTGCACTTCACATCACTATGTTTCGTTTGGGCTTGGTTATGTTCTTCTTTTCATATAGTGATTTTACCCTACAACAAAACATCTATACTTTCATGGCTACGATTATTATCGGGTTTCAAGTTAACACTATCAAAATTATCAAAACAACAATAACACCATCCCATACTAATCTTAGCCTGATTTGTCAAATATGACAAGCAAATTGAGGTATCACTAGAGGTGTAAAAAATACTTGTTTGGGCGGCAGAACTGATTTGTAACCTTGAACCTGTATTGAAATAGGTTTAGCAAGAACTGATCAGAAACCGTATGTAACCGTAAGGTTGAAGTCAGTTTGTAAACCAATAATTTTAAACTAGTCAAATCTGAACTGAATCAGTTAAAGCATGGTTTCAAGCTGAATCCTTTCTTCTCAAAAACCGATTTTCAACCCGAATCAATTTCAATATAAATAATTTCAGCCCAGACTAATTTGGACAAGAACCAAGTCTGTACACCTTTAGAGTCTAGAATGCACCAAAGAATTGAATTCTAGATATGTTATGATGACTTTGATTAAGGTTGAGGCCCAGATTATGTAAACAGTAAACTAAAGATCAATTGCATCCTGCCATTAAATAAGTTCAAGAGCTAGAGATTAGGCCAGTTAGAATCAAGATAAGTTGAAACAATAATAATTTTTTTAACTATAATACCTAGGATAGTTTTTGTTTTGAAAAAAACACACTTTTACCACCAGGCTTCAACCCTTAACCTGATTTTAATGTTTAATTACATGTATTTATGAAGTATGACTTTAATTACTCTTCTATTTCTTTTATTTTTTTTCTACATTGATACATTGTATTTATTATTAAAATAATAATGTATATTACTTATGTGCAACCAATATTTTTTTATAAAAAAAACTATAAAAACCACATGTGATAATGCCTATTGCTTTAGATGTGATACTTAAAGATTAACTTTAACCATCTCTTTTTCTCTTAACACGTGTGATTATCTTTTAAGAACTTATTCAAGTGATTATGTAGTTTTTATTGTTATTTACTTGGCGTGGTACAAGTGGCAAATGCCATTCAATATGTTACAGATTCCAATTGGATCAAATAATCGTGTCCTTAATTGGAAACCGTTTGTGGAGAGGTTCAAGGCTAAGTTATCTTCATGGAAATCAAGAATATTGTCAATTGGTGGAAGATTAACTCTAACAAAGAAGGTTTTGGATAGTCTTCTGCTTATTACTTATCGTTCTTTAAAGCACCTTTGCAGGTTTTTAAATCTCTTGAAAGCATTAGGCGGACATTTTTAGTGAGTGGAACTTCAAATAGGTCGAAGATCAATTGTGGGCCCGATCAGAGGCCACGACTCCTAAAGTAGGGGAGGGGGTGGGGTGGGATCTCGGTGTTAATATCAATCGGGATGTGAATTTAGCCTTGCTTGTCAAATGAAGTTGGAAATTTTACACTCAAAGACATAATTTAAAACTTTTAATGCAATTCATTATCAACCAATTAAGCATGCTTATATTCCTATAAAAGCAATGATCTCAGGGTCTTGAAAACATATAACAAACATTGAAAAGGACTTGATGAAAATAAATATTAATCCCGCTAATCTCATAAAGGCTAAGGTTTGTGATGGGGTTTCCATTTGTTTTGGTTGAGATTTTTTATAAAAAATAGATTGTAAAATTCATTAAAGAAAAATAAAATTACAAATAAATGAATGTTTGGAAAGAAAAGAAAAAGAATTATGATTTATGCCACTACAAAGATTACATGTGTCCTTGGATTTTGGAACATAACTTGGTTGTTGTAATGGTTGCATAAAAAACATTCTTTTCTTTGTTTTTTCCTTGATAATAATGTTGACCGACCCATACAAAGTTCACCGATGTAGATGTTCTCACGTGAAATTTACTATAACACATTTTAAATTTTGGTTGGTAAGTTTTTTATTTTTTTTATTTTATCACGTCTGAACTTTGGACATATATAATCTTTTGCGATCACGAAGCAATACTTGGTTCTCAGTCCATGGATATTCTCTTATATATTTGCGTACTTGTAACAATATAATAACGTGTTACAATATAGAGACACATGTACATTAACTAAAAGTAAGTATATCTATGAATCTAATTCATAAAAGAAGATTAAAAATAATTAAGGAAAACAAAACACTTGGCTCAAAAACCAACAATACGTGAAAACATATTTTGTTGCACGATCCCATCAGAAAGAGACCGAAAAATGCCATCGCAGATAAACATATTATTTTTTCCTTTAAAAAGAATAAACCATCGGTAATGCGTCACAAAGTTATTGATGGCTAGGAACTCTTCGATACTAGATGTCCCATCGTAGTAGCTGTCCAGGTTGTATGCTTGTTGATTCTAATGGATTCCCATCGAAAACTATGGAGTTCTGAAAAAAAAACTAGTCCCCCGTGAGCAACTATTTCTAGAAAATAATTCCAAATTTGTCAGGTAAAAATTTTCAGCTGAATCCTATCGAAAATGTTTCCTATATGTACATGTGTTTGAATATCTGATTCCTATTGAAAACTATGGAGTTAAAAAAAAAAAAAAAAAACTAGTTCCCCATGTATTATTTAATAATTCTTATAAAAATAAAAACTTTCAATTGTAAATATTTTTGGATCTCCAAATTCTTTTAAAAAAATATTCGAAATAACTGAAAAATCTAAAATTTTTAATTAATATTTTTTATTTGATAGTTTTTAGAAGTCTGTTTTGGATAATTTGGATAGCTGAAAACTTTGAAATTTTTCAAAAACACTATCCGAATTCAAATCCGATAATTTTAAATATTTGAAATTTGGATATCCATATTTTCATATATCTGAATTTTCTAATATTTCAAATTCAAAATTCCGAATAAATCAACCGGTGTTTTGGATTGCAATCTTTTTGCACACCCCTACTTATAACGACATAAGACTCCAACCTTGCCACACATCCATGTGATAAGTATTTAACCATACCCAACATATGATGTTGGTAATCATACCTGGTATAAATAGTGGTGATAAACATGCCCAACATGAATGTTGGTGATAAATATTCCCAACAAGAATGTCGGTGATAAATATAACATAGCCATCATTATTTTAAACATGTTTCGTTCTTATAATTTTACATTAGTAAAATCATTCTTACATAAGAGATTCATTAACTATAACAAGTTTTCTTACATAATCATGCAAAATTGATAATATTAAACATCTTAAAACCTTTGTATTGATACACATAATCAAGTAGCAGCACACTAACATTGACGAAGATTTGTAACACATAACCATAGAACTGTAAGCTACTTGAAAGTTCCCTTTTGCTTGTAAAATAATAATTAAGCATACATGTGTAAGGCCTCGTTCCGTGACTGTTAGTATTCACACCTCAAGTTGAACCATGAAGAGAATGAAGCTACCGAAAACTCAAAGTTTAGCACTTGCTTTCAACTGCCGAAATCTGCCAAGTGCTGAATTACTACCGATCGGACCTTAACTTGATGAGCTGCTGATTGACAGCTAGACAATTGACATGCAACTTGAGGTTGATGCATCAGTGTTTGGTGAGGTACTTTGACCAACAGCGACGGTAGGTGTATGTGGACCATTGACGATTGATTCCCGCTAGTTGTGATCGGTGTAGTAGAAGAAGGATTTCAAACAACATTTCTTATCTCCAAAATTGTCACCATTGATAAGCCTTGGTGGCCTATTGGGTACAACAGTTTCTATGTCAGAAATGGTGATATTGGTTGTTGTCATTTTCTAATTAGAAGGTAATTTTGCTAAACATATTTATTTCGTTGCTACTTTCGCTGGCACTTTCATTGCTAATTTCGCTGGGTGTTTCGGCAACAGTTTCGTTCAAACAGATGAGTTTGGGAAACTCTAGTTTCGGCAACGGATTCGCTGAAACTAGTAGAACTTTCGTTCCGAGGACAAATTCGGCAGCACTTTCGCCTGTTTTGGCAATCAACAAGAGGTGAACTTTCGTTCAAAATAAGGTACTTTCGCTGAGTAACAAAGATCAACTTCCAAGAACACAAGTTTGGTAGTTTCACCGTAAACAGTGGTAGTTTCGCGGGATGAACAACAGTTTCGCTGGATGAAACTGTCAACCTCTTTCGAACAAAAAATCAACCAGAATTCACCCAAATCACAATGAATTTATGGTTGGATGATTACGATAGCTTCCTATACGAATACCAGATGTTTTCAATCGATTTCCATACCAAAAACACAAAAGATGAGATTCAAAATAAATGGAATAGTGTTTTTACCAAAAACCATTCAAAAACTCAACAAATCAAGAGCACTAAGGCTCTGATACCATATTGTTGGTCTATATGATCGATAATCAGTGTAAATGGTTCAGAATATACAAATATCCCACTGAATAAACATGAATCTCACAATCACACATTGAACAAGTTTCAAATGTTTTTAGTAATCACCAAACTCACACAATGAATATGAAACAAAGGCTCAAATATGATCAAAATAAACTTCCAGCCGAAAACACAGAATTGCAATGATAATATTTCACTTTTAGGGTTTGCAAAACTTGCTTACAAATAGTGAAACTTTCAATATATAGACAAATGATAGTTTCGCTGTCCAGCGAAACTGTCTTGCCCATAACTTAGTTTCACCTGACGACGAAACACAGTTTTGTCGGGTAAACCAAATTGGCTGACTATGAGCGAAACTCAGTTTCGCTGGGCAAAAAAGCATACTAAATACAAATTACAAACTAAGTAAACTAACATACTACCTATTACAATAATAAACAAAATAAACACTGACAATGGTTAGTCCAACTTATTCTAGATCATCATTAGAAAGACAAGATCCAAATTGAGCGAAGTGATAGATTATCTTCTCAAGAATAGACTCATTCTATAGTCCATGAACATTTAAGCCTCTCACCAAGAGTGGTTAACAACATTAAAGGGAGCTAACCTTTCAATAGAAGATAAATACTAAGAAGAAAATATGATTTGCAATAAGTAATTCAATAAGGGTAGCAAAACGCTATTTAGTCACAAACTTTCAATAATACGGATGAAGCTTGTGTGGTGATTTAAAGGACTAACAACAAAATGATGAAGAAGTCAATTATGCAATATTCATGCAATTAAGGTTAGTAGAATCCCTAATCTATGTAAAATTCTATTTTGCCTCGCTATTCTTTTACTTTCTATATTAAACACAAGTGGCGGTGTCCGTCTAGAGAAACAAGTATGCATGCAATATAACTATTACCTATATAATGAAGCACACCACACGTAACAAAGAATGACAAGTTGAAAAACAAACATCTTTAAACAATTGATCACATAAAATAAACTAAATGCCAAATGCATAATCTTCCAGGCAACGGCCTCAAATTTTGATTGGTGTTGAAGTAACAATCAAATAAGATGAGATAACTATTTCCAATTCACCTTATTAGATAGGGTAAGTAGGGTGTTAAACCATGAAGAGTCTGTGGTTTGCGGGAATAGTAGTTCACTAATTAAACAACCTAAATAAGAAAAGTAAACTTGATTATTATTGAGTTGTTGTTAACTGAAAATTACTCTATAATTAAATATGATAAAATGATTAGTAAAATATGAGATCTATGTCATTTATTTTGTAATCCACAGTTAAAAGAAAAGTTACATCCTTTGCTTCACACGTGTCCTTTGTTAACATCATACGTCGCCCCCACCCCCCAAAACCTCTTTTTTCTCCTCTCTCTTTCTCTCTCTTGAAATCACAGATATCTAATCTACATGAGATTTGTTTAGATGCAGGGACAAATTCTATGCAAATTGTTGATTAAAATTAAGCAGCATCTTGCCTTTCTACTATTAGGCTTTAGCCCATTTAACCTTTTCAAGCTCCTTTTTTATTTAATTTCACAGCAAATCTTTCACGTGGCCACTTGAAAAATCAAACTATATATTTTATAGTTGAAGTTTATATTGACATGAATAAGTTTAACTCTTTATTGGTCTCAAGTTTTGTCAATATATATTTTTAATGGCGTGGTCTTTTGAACAATTAAACTACAAGTATGAACCATTAATACATTAAATAAAGCTTAAAAACATATAATTATAACTATATATAATGTCTGTACTTCACCCGACTATCAACGGTCAATACAAAATCAAGTCGAATTAGGGATCTATGAAAACCGTATATACTTATTATTAAGACGCTGTTTTTTGTCCCTTATGTTTCTCTTTTCCATATGATTATTTTCATGCATAATTACGAGTATTCATATGTTCACACAATTCTATGTTTTAAAAATAATTATGTACTGAACATGCTCAAAAATAACTTATTTGAAACAATTATTTTGTTAGGTTATTTGGTAAAAAGGTTAATAGATAGATGATAGCTAGTTAGAAATGATACATCTTATGAAAAAGATCATTCACGTTAAAATCCTTAAGCTTTATGATTAATTATACAAATGTGTGAAGTTTTATTAACAAAAAAAGAGTTAATTACATAAATGGTCCCTGTGGTAAAATTATTCTTCAAGTTTAGTTCTCAAATTTTGTTTATTACAAAATAGCCCACTAGTATGACAATTTATAACAAAATAGGCCTCTGAGATGGATGGAAGCTAAAATTTTTCGTTAATAAGGTCTGAAATAATTATTATACTCTTTGCTATAAGACAAAATAATACTAATTATACAAATTATTATACACGTATTCTCTTTTCATCTCATAAAAACTCCATTCCACCACCACCATCACAACCACCCACCATCACCACCAACACCACCATTCACCACTACCAACACCTTTCGCTACCAGGCACCACTAAAACCCTAGGTCACTCCTCCTTTACATAGCCTCCACTACACATCGGGTACCGGGCACCCATCATCCTCTCCAATAATTAGGTTGCTCTCCTTCATCTCCAACTAGCAGCCGTCATCGCGACGCCTCGTCTTCATAGCCTTTCACTCCAATGACCTCCATCACTCCGGGAGCATTTGCACAAATCTTGATCTGTTGTGTGGGGATTCGGGTGGTTAAAGAGGGTGTAGCTATGTGGTTATCCATTAGGGTGCTATGGCGCTGATCATCCGTGTTGGTTAGGTGGTGACTACATGTAGTGGGATGATGATCGAAGAAATGGGGAAAAAGACATTGGGGATTAGGTTTTTTATCTGTTAATCAAGGGTAATTCTGGTCATTTCAGAAATTTATAACAGAAAAATTAACACCCATCATATTGGGGGTCATTTGTTATAAGTTGTTATACCTAGTGGTCTATATTGTAATAAATCATGCTTGAGGACTAAACTTTAAAAACAACCTTATCACATGGACCAATTATGTAATTCACTCCAAAAAAAATTATATGTCAAATGATTACCGATTAAAATTGATGAGGGGGATTTTTAGTTACTTAATATCATTTTGATGTTTACATAACGTGCAAATTTTATAAAACCAAATATACTTTTGCTTTGACATTTTTTCTCAAGTCCATGATACAATTTGGGCTCTTCACATGTTCGTATGTTTTTATTGTTTAAGGAAAGTATAACTACCCTCACATTTCTTCCTGCTTGTTATTAAATTCTACTTGCAGCTCACGTGTTCCAACCTCTAAAGCTACAATAACCTAATAGAAAATTTATATGTTTGGGTTTAATCTAAATGAGATCTGACTATGTCTATACCAGAACCTACAATCACATTTAGATGTATGTTAACTGATCAATTCATGGGTTGGTAAGTGTACTTGTATATATTCATAAAATTATATTTTACAATTTATGTTGTAGCCAATGTTTTCAGAACCGGATCGGACGTCGAACCGGACGCCTTACTGGTTTGGTGGTCGGACCGGTCGGACCGGTTGGACCGGATTTAACTATATTTTAATTATATTTATATATGTGATTAAAAATATGTTGGAAATAAGGGTGTAAAGGAAGTCTCTCTAAGAATCTAACATTCTTGTCCCACATTGGTGTAACAAATAAAACATTATGTGTTTAGTCGGTAATCCGTTGGTGAATTAAGGAAACCCGTTGCGCATCAATATTAGTCCGTAATCCGTTGGTGAATTAAGGATATGACTTCTAATAAGATTTGAGTGCTTTTGCATTCATTTTCGGTGTAGGGTCCATTTGCGACCAGCAGAAGTCGGTAATCTACCGGTAAAGTCTATAAATATCATTTACCGAACAATGGATGGCAACCTAACATCAACCAAACTAAAAATGATAATCGCGGATCACGGTGATCTATTTTATGCTCTCTTTGTGTTATTTGGTGATGACTAATCGATGACTAATGTATGGTAGATCACATATTTTAGATATTTGTGGGGGTCTGTAAAAGTCGGCCAATAATTAACGTTGATGGTGAAAGCAGTGGCGGAGGATTTAAGGGGCCGGGGGGGGGGGGGGGGGGGGCGCCGCCCCCCTCTTTAAGTCTACAGAAACATTTTATGTTTTAGTCTTTGAAACCTTAAAAGGTAATGCAATTCATTTGTAAGATGTGAAAATATTATGCAACTTAATAACTTGTTAAGCTTAAAACATTTTATGTAACTTCATATCTAAAAATTATGAGGTTAATATTGACATATCAACAAAAGATCACTAACTCGTTACAAAGCTCATTAAAGCCTAATAATGTGTTAGTTATCATAATTATGTATCTATAACATTAAAATAACTTGTTATGAAATATTGTGGCTTTGTGTGTACTAAACAACCCGCTAACACACCATTAAGGCACAATTATGTGTTAGTTATCATAAACATGTACTCTAACACCAAAATAACTTGTTATGATTTCTTCTAGCTTCTTATAATCAATACATTAGAAGTTTTGATAAGAGCTTTATCGTTAAAGAAATAATCTTTATGTTTTTTTGTTAAAAGTTTTGATCTTGACAAAAAGATCATAACTTTGGATTGAAAGTTGTTATTAATAGTAACTTTAATTGTTAACTTTTGAAACTATTTGTCAAAGTTTTTAACTTTTTGTGTTTTAGATTGATTTGCGATTCAAACCGAGCACTAGTGACCCGTGATTGTATGTTTTTAGGTTGTTTATTTAGTTTTTTTAATCTTTGTTTTATTATTTTGGGTGTTTGGAATCCTAGTGTAAGATATGAGATTATTTTATTTAATGTAAAATTTGCTTTACTTATAATTATTGTAAACCACAAGACATTTGAAGGACACATGTCGGAGTCAAGATGTAGATCTTGAAGTTAGTGGGATGTTACGAGCTTGGTTGTAACCCTAGACTAGTTTGGGTTTTTTTGATTGCTCAAACCAAACCAAACAATATTAACTAGATGCTCGCTTTTTATGTTGTTGTGGTAATTTATCTAGGAAATAATTAAAACTGCAAGACATTAAAAAAGTTTCACAATCAAAGAAACAAATAATTATAAGTTATAATAAAAGAGGGTTCTATTTAAATTAAAACATTTATAAGATATAAAGGTTTACCTTAAACACTCAATTAATAAAAGTTTACTAGTTTAAAAATTTTGGTTTGCGATGATGACCAGCATAGTTTAAGATAAGATATTTAAAACTGGATGGTGTCGAGTGGTTGGAAGGAGTTTCAAAACACCATTACAAACCAACAATAAGTTGGAGTTTAATAAACTGAATGACTTGCCTCATGCTAGAAGTCGTCCATTATGTTTTTAACCCGAACGGTAATTAAAACATAAAAAAAATCCCAAATTAAAATTGATTTTTTATGCCACCCTAAATTATTGACACTTCACGCAGTCTATCTGAACTCTGATGTTAGCGTTTACCATGCATTCGAGCCTACAGTTTTGGTGGAAGGTACAACCACGATTCATAAGTCACTTAGGTGGTTATATAGTTACAAATTAAGGGTTAATATAGTTTATAACCATTTAAGTAAATGTAATTGGGGTTAACTATACCAGTGCTTTGAGAGTTATGTAGCGAACACAATTGGTAATCGTTATCTACCTACGTGACCATGCTAGTGGAGAGAACTTTGGGCATTCTAGTTTTGTGAAACGAGATCTCATCCTATTTATGTGCATTTTTCTCAATTGGGACTAAATATTAATTAGAAAGATAAGGATAAAAATACCAAAGAAAGTTTTTTGATTTTTATAGATGTCTAACAAAATAAATCCCGTAATACCTTTCTCTCTTAAGTCTATTCTTGAAAAGAACAAACTCAACAACTCAAACTTCATGAATTAGTTTAGAAACCTAAAAATTTACTCAGGGCAGAGAACAAGATATATGTTCTCGTAGGACCAATTCCCTAAAAAAACCCATTACCTAGATGAGGGTTGCTCGTAAGACATAGGAGGGCATGTTGATGACTCCATAAAAGTCACCTGTATAATGCTAGCATCCATGATTGCAAGGCATAGAAGAATTTGGAAAATATACTATCATTCAACATTAATGAGCAGCTGAAGTAAATGTTTCAAAAACAGCCTCGTCATAAGCGGTTTAGAGTGATATAATCACAGATTACTATGAAAATGCAAGAGGGTTCTTCTATTGGAATTCATGTGTTGAAGAAGAAATCACTTAGCATGTCTTGAGAACCCATTGAGCAATGAGCTGGTTGGAGATGTTATCCTCAACTAGTTACCTAAATCATATCACTAGTTTTTTTATAAACTATAACATGAATGCATGGGGACAGGACCCACTTAGAGTTAAATCCAATGCTTAAAACTGTTGAAATGAAAATACCAAGTTCTTGTAAACCTGCTAATATGGTGATGATCAAGGAGGGTGGAGTTAGGATGCCTAATGCCAAGGGAAATGGCAAGAAAAGCAGGAAAGGCAAGGGCTAGGGCAAGTTTGTTACTCCTAAGAAGAATCCTCTAACTGAGTGTCTTCTAGTGATGAAAGTGGGCATTAGGAGTGGAATTACCCTAAATATCTGGGTGAGCTAAAATGGAAAAAGTCTTATGAAGTAGAACCCTCAGGTATATTCGTTATTAAAACCTTCTCTTCTTTAGCCAACTTGAGGTGTTTGACACTAAATGTGGTTCTATAATTGTAATGATTTGTAGGGACTTATGAAGGTTAGAAAGCTAAAACAAGGCGACCTGGAATTCCATGTTCGTAATAGATAAAAGGTTGTATTGAAGGCATTAGAAGAATATGTTATTTACTTTTTAAGGGTTTACAACTTCTTTGACCAATGTTTTTACCTATTTAGTTTGACTAGAAATACTATTTTAGTTTCTGTTTGAGTGAACAAGTTTTTAAATATGTTTTTTAATAGTGATTGTATATTTGCATATTTGAATGATGTTTTCTACTTTAACGTAAAACCACATAATGGAATCTATGAGGTAAAATTTCACAATAATAATGATATATATATAACATCTCCAATAAACATACAAAATTGGATTTCAATGATGATTATATGTGGTATTGTTGACTTGAAAACATAAGTAAGAATCACATGAAGAAATCCTCTATTGTAGGAATTTTATATTCCAAAGGTTAAGAGTATTTTGATGAATGCGAATCATGTTTAAGTAGAAAGTTAACCAAAGCTCCTTTATACTTGTATTGGTGAAAACACTAACGATCTATTAGGACTTATACATATAGATATATGTTGTCCATTTAGATCAATGGGTAGATATGGAGAAAGATACTTTGTTACATTTACTGATGATTTCAATAGATATAATTATGTTTATCTCATGAAGCATAAACATAAAACATTTGAAATGTTCAAACCGACCAAAATGAAGCACAAAACCAGTTAGGTAAAACGATGAAGATACCTCAATCGGATCCAACATTTGAAATATTCAAATTTGCCTCACTCCTTTCGGAGTTTTGCTTTTGAGACTACCGCTAAAGTACTTTATCTAGTTCCAACTAAAAAGGTGAATAACGCCTTATGAGATTTAGCATGAGGTTTAAGTTTCCTACCTTAGGGTATGATGCTGTCACACTTATGTTACACGTGAGACTATAGATAAATTGAAATCCCTAGGCGATAAAGTTGTTTTCGTTAGATACTCGAATATGGTTGGTTTCTATTTCTACAAACATGTTGTCTTCTTAAAGAAGTAACTCCTTGCACATGGTATTAGAGAAAATCATGTGGATTTATAGGAAATCCGGGAAACAACTATAACCGAACCACAAACTCAAACTACCGATCAACCCGAACTTAAGAAGTTTGAAGAATCGACAATTATTCCAAGCATCCACAAAAGTACTAGAGATCAGCATGAACCCGATAGCTATACCAGATTTATAAAAATGTTGAAACATAAAAATATGTAGGCCGCCTATAAAAAGAGATTTTGAAATACAAGAACAAGAAGATTTTGCAGTGATGAAAAAAAGAAACATTAAAAAACAAAGAACAATTAATACAAGAAAATCATAAATACAAGAACAAATAAAAAATTTCAATATTAAATCTAATAATATATTTAAAATAATATGAATAAATCCTAAAGAAAAAAGCTATCCCACATTTAAACTTTTGACTAATAAACTCTTGTCAAACTAGTGCTCATAGTAAAAAAAATTATTTATTTTTACGGCTGCTTACCTGTTGAAATCGTTGACCGCTATGGTGTCGATGTAGATAGAGATAATATTTTAAATATTAGTTAAAAAAGCATGAAATACATTATATGAAACCAAATTAAATT
Source organism: Flaveria ramosissima (assembly GCA_025215565.1). NCBI lineage: Eukaryota > Viridiplantae > Streptophyta > Magnoliopsida > Asterales > Asteraceae > Flaveria > Flaveria ramosissima. Next base: position 27,374,261 of record CM046040.1, on the reverse strand, counting down.
ATTATGTACATGATGATCAAATTAAATATAATATTGAGACTATAATGATGGTTAAAGAAAATGAATATGAAAACTAATGAACTATAAAATAAAAGAATACAACAACTATATGAATCACTTCATTTGCAACATATATTTGCAAGTTCTGAAAAGATTCGGACTATATATATATATATATATATATATATATATATATATATATATATATATATATATATATATGTATAGAGGGAGAGATATCTAGGAGGGAGAGATGAGGATATAGGGAGATAGACAGAGAGATAGGGGAGATAGAAGAGAGAGATGGAGATAGAGAGAGATATGAGAGATAGATAGGAGAGACTTAGAGATAGAGAGGGGAGAGAGAGAGAGACATAGATAGAGAGAGAGAGAGAGACGAGAGATAGAGAGAGATAGAGAGAGAGAGACAGAGAGAGATGGGAGATAGATCTAGACAGAGAGAGATGGGAGAGAGGACAGATAGAGAGGGAGAGAGAAGAGTACCATAGATCTAGAGGTCTAGATGAGAGAGAGTAGAGAGAGAGAGAGAGAGATAGAGATATAGAGAGAGAGAGAGACAGAGAGAGAGAGATGATAGAGATAGATAGAGAGAGACTAGAGATATATATATAGATAGATAGGAGATCTCTATAGATAGAGAATAGATATAAGAGATAGAGAGATATAGATAGATATCTATATATATAGAATTAATAGAGAGATATATATAGTATATAGATATAATATACATATATATATATATATAGATATATATATATATATATATATATATATATATGTGACAACCCGAGTGTTCAGGTTAACGTCGTTTGGTTACCCAACTTTCTTCTATGAGTCATGATTAACAATTTGATTATTAAACTAAATTGGATGTTATTAAACTTTAACAATGATTATTGTTATTATTAATAAACTTTATCAGTTTATTAAACTTTAATTTAAACTATATTGGTTGTTATTATTATTAATAAGAAACTCTAATTATAATAAACTTAATTATCCTTAATGCAAATTAGGTGACGTTGGGGGACCATTGTGTAACTTTTAACAACCTTGGAGGACCATTGTGCAACATCTAACACCCACTCCTATGTATGAACCGTAACCTCTCCATTCGGTTCCTTCTCCTTCGTAAATTCAACCCTAGCAAACCCCTCGACGGCAGCCTTCAACCCTAGCAAACTCCTTCGGCAGCCTTTCTCTCGGTAGCTCCCCGTTCGGCGGCTTCGATCGAACTTCGGGACGAACGACCTAGCACCGGCAGTTGCGAGATCAATCGAAACAGCCACATATCTCGTTCGGTATGACTCCTAGATCTATAATCATGTTTGGGTTGTTACGGTTTTGAGTTTTGGTTTATGGTTGTGGGTTCGGTTTCGTCTCGGTTGATGATTTGTGCGTTTCAGCATATTTATGTGTATGTATGCATTGGGTGTGTGCTTGGATATGTTGTCTATATATGTCGATTTTATTGCAGGATGTGTGTGTGAGTTTACTTTGCATGTGTGTGTTCTATGATGTAAGCATATGTGTGTATATAGATGTTGGTTGTGGTGATGGCATTATTGTGGGTTTAATGTGTGTATGATTTATTATGAGCATGGATGTTGATTGCATGCATGAATGAGTATGATGTATACTAGAGTGTTGGTAACAGTAAGATGTTTGAAAATGTGAATTTTGTGTGTGCTTTATTTATTATAATATTTGTGTGTGTTCTTGAGTATGGAGTTTAAAGTACGTGTGTGTATATATATATATATATATATATATATATATATATATATATATATATATATATATATATATATATATATATATATATATATATATCTATATATATATATATATATATATATCTACCAAGGGTATATACATGTAATATTATATGACTGCAAATAAAGTGTATTTGGTTGTGAGTTCTTTTTTTTTTGTATGTTGGTTGTGCATTTGAATTCGTCAGGTATTGGGATTAGTCATGAACGCGAAACCGCGTCATTTGTTGTTAATAATTAGTAATTAACATTAAGTATTTATTAAATGAAATTCAGGTTAACCGGAACCCAATCATTTGTGCTTGTTTTACCTGTTGCTGTGCATTTAAGGTGAGTTCTCAGCCCCACTTTCATATTATACTCTCTTTTGGGGGAGAGAAACATGTTGTTTTCATAAATGCATAATGCTTTAGATTAGTAATACTGCATATACTGGTTTACTGTTGTGTTACCACTACGCCTCTTCGGACCGTTAATATGGAATTAGCGAGGTGATTGTTAGTAGATCTACTGGGTTTGACAAACCCCACCCAGGCTAGTCGCGCTAGCTTGACAGGATGTCAAACGGGTGAATGGTTAGCCTGTTTTACAGTGTTGTGGTCTGGTATCCACAGCCGGGGCATTCATTATATTATTACTGTCACCTCGGTCGCGAATTTCATGCACATAGTGAGTTGTTGTGGGCTAGCTACCTACTTATATGCTTTGATTATTTGATCTGGATTTCATTACTATTACTTACTGTTTTCTGATAAACCTGTGAACTCACCAACCTTGTGTTGACACTTTAGCATGTTTCTTTCAGGTTCTTAATCGAGCACGACTAGGATCATCACATCATATAATTCATCATTTATTGACTCGACAAAGAACAATTGCATTTTCTACACATTATACTTATCTGGTTTTGCGCGTGTTTGCGCCCTTTGAATTATGAATTTATACGCTTCCGCTTTACTTTCATGTTTTTACTTTTAACTATGATTTTGGAAGTTTTAATTTAAATGAGAAATTATGTTTTGTAACTGTTGCGTCGTTTGGTGTAACTAATGGCTGAGATCCTGGTATGTCACACGCCTAACGGTATTACCCCATCTGTGGAAATTGAGGGTGTGACAGATTGGTATCAGAGCCAATGGTTATAGCGAACTAAATTAAAGTTGCATTTCATTTGCATTGCATTTAGACTATAGCCTGATGCCTTAGTTACACGCACATAGACATGTTTAACTTCATTAGTTTGCCTTGTCTATTTGCTATACTTTCTTGTGATTTGCTTGTTGTGGTATATTCTTGTGAGTGTTCGGCTACAGGAATGACATAATCATCTCATCATTCTATGTTTACGGGAAAAGGGCCGGTTCGTCCTGATTTCCCACCGTTGCCTCATCTTTCTTCGTACAAGTGACTCCTAGTTACTGTGAGTCATGAGAAGGTTACTTACAAATTACATGTACCTTACCTTTTACATTATACTTTTCGGAATTAGATACAGTATCCTTGGTATTGGACTTAGATGGTCCATCAGGAGCATGTTCTGCCTCCTTTTAAATGCTTTCTCGAAAGAGAGATACTCCTGTCATACTTTCTTTACCTATGTTATAACTTCTCCCCTACTATGTGAAGCAAGCAATAGCTGCACTGATGACTACTATAGACATTGGAACACAACTTATTAGGGTTTACGTACGATAATGCTACCTTGCCTATTTAACCTGAGTACATCGACGAGCTTTCGCCCAAGTGAATGCTTCCCCAACCGATTCCTTCGTACAACCTTGGTAAATTGACCCTTGGTTTAGTAACCATATCTTTGATACCTCTATCATTGATAACACTCTGTACTTGAAAAGGTATGTTAGCTCAGATGGGAGATACCAGGGGTGACCATGCAAAGCAAATTACCATCACGGGTAGACACGTAATTGTAATTTGTCGTGCATGAGAAATCTTGCGAATGCTGTCTGTCGGATGATAACAGTCATAGTCAGTACAAAGTTTTAATATACTTTGGAGACACGAGAGCCTCAATCTGTATAATAATTCACTAATCTCCTTGCCAATTCTTTTTCTTTTATTTATTTTTATCCATTGGACTTTTGTTCTCTTTTTTTTCACACCCAAAGGGGAAAGGTTGTTTCCCATCCGACTGATATTTTGAATTTAGTATTTGGTTTAATTCATTGTAGACGTACTTACAATTTGTTTAATCAGAAATTATTATTTGAACTCATTAGTTGTATGTGTGCTAAATTCTTTTAAATACTTGTACTTAAATGAAGTAGATATGTTGCATATTACTTATTTTGTATTTGTGATTGTTAAGAATGTCTGGAATAGGCCGAGGACGCGGACGTGGTCGTGGAACCATCAACATGACCCCAGCTGAACTCGCAGCCCTAATCAATCAGCATGTGGCTGATGCTCTTGCAAATCCAAATCTCAATCCGCAGGCCGCTCCAATCGGTAAGCAATACCAAACTTACTCCTAACGTTAACCTTTTGTCATCCTGGTTAAGTCGAAATACTTATTCAAAAATTCTAAAGACCTGATCTAAACTCGTTGCAGGACAAAGAGCATGCACTTTCAAGTCCTTCATGGACTGCAAGCCAAACCAATTCAAGGGGACTGAAGGAGCAGTGGGACTACTCCGTTGGTTTGAGAAATTGGAGTCAGTGTTTGAGATTTGCAACTGCCCTGCTGAGAGTAGAGTGAAGTATGCTGCCGGCACGATGGACGGTGCCGCACTGAGCTGGTGGAACACGCAAGTCCAGATGTTGGGTGTTGAGACTGCAAATGCTACAACCTGGGCAGATTTCAAGAACTTATTGAAGGAGGAATACTGTTCCAGGGATGAAGTACAAAAACTAGAAACTGAATTTTAGAACCTGAGGATGGTTGGTTCTGAAATTGAAGCTTACACCACTCGTTCTCACGAGTTGGCTACTCTGTGTCCTACTATGATCAACCCGGCTTACAAACGAGTTGAGAGATACATTGACGGGCTAGTACCGGAGATACAGAGCATGGTCACCGCTGCTAGACCAACCACTATCCAGGAGGCTGTCCAATTGGCCTACAAGCTGACTGACCAAGCCGTCACGCAGGGCAAACTGCCCCCGCGTGGTGCTACAAGCAGTTCTAATTACAACAAGAGGAAGTGGGAACCTTCTACCAATGGAAAACAATCTTCATCCTCCACTCCACAGCAACAACACAGCAAGAGATTCAACCAACCACAACCTATTCAAGACTCGAGTAGTTTTGGCGGCTACCATGGCAACCTCCCAAAATGTAACAAATGCAAGTTTCATCACAACGGGCAGTGCACGAAGAACACTTGTGAGAGATGTGGAAGGTTTGGACATGTTGCCAAGAATTGTAGGGTGAACCTTTCAGTAAAAGCACCTCAACAACAACCACAACAGAACTACAAACAGCCTGGGTGTTATGAATGTGGACAATCTGGTCACTATAGGAGGGAATGTCCGAAACTAAAAAGGAATGGTAACAATGGTGCTGATAACCGCCCTGACAACGACAACGGAAACGACAGGGGCAATGGTAATGGTGGAGCCAAGGGGAGAGCTTTTATCATCGGATCAGGTGAGGCTCGTAATGATCCTTCTACTGTAACTGGTAAATTTCCTGTCAATGGTTGCTTTGCCTCTGTGCTATTTGATTCTGGTGCTGATAGGAGTTTCATTTCGCATAAGTTCAGTCGATTGCTAGATGATAATTCTGTAGCCCTAGATACGAATTATACAGTAGAAATAGCAAACGGTAAGATCATCGAGTCTTCTCGCATATACAGGGTTGTAAGATTAGTCTATCTGGGCATGATTTTGATATTGACCTTCTATCAATTACACTCGGTAGCTTTGATGTCGTTGTTGGCATGGATTGGTTGTCTAAGAACCAAGCCGAAATCATTTGTCGTGAGAAACTCGTTCGACTACCTTTGCCTGATGGAAAGATACTCACTGTGGAAGGCGACAAGAGTGGTGCAGTGGTTGGCATCATCTCATATATGAAAGCACAGAAGTGGTTGAGGAAAGGGCATTCGGCGATTTTAGCCCTAGTTACTGAAAAGATTACTGAGGAGAAACGACTGGAAGACATTCCGTTGTTAGAGATTTTCCTGAGGTATTTCCCGAGGACCTACCTGGCCTTCCTCCACACAGGCAGGTAGAATTCCAGATTGAGTTAGCACCTGGAGCAGCTCCAATCGCTCGGGAGCCGTACCGTTTAGCACCGAACGAACTACAAGAGTTATCCAAGCAATTGCAGGAATTGCTGGACAAGGGATTTATACGTCCCAGCTCTTCACCCTGGGGAGCTCCAGTGCTTTTCGTGAAGAAGAAAGATGGAACCTTCAGAATGTGTATTGACTACCGAGAGCTGAACAAGGTGACAATCAAGAATAGATATCCACTTCCATGCATTGATGACCTGTTTGACCAGTTGCAAGGATCAAGCTACTATTCCAAGATCGATCTGAGATCAGGTTATCATCAGCTACGAGTTCGAGAGGAAGACATCTCGAAGACAGCATTCAGAACTCGTTATGGGCACTATGAGTTTGCAGTAATGCCTTTTGGATTGACCAATGCCCTAGCAGTTTTCATGGACCTCATCAATCGTGTTTGCAAACCTTATTTGGATAAGTTTGTAATTGTCTTTATTGATGACATACTAATCTACTCTCAGAATAAGGAAGATCATGAGGAACATCTGAGGATCATTCTGGAATTGTTGAAGAATGAACAATTGTATGCAAAGTTCTCAAAATGTGACTTCTGGATGCGAGAAGTATAGTTTCTTGGTCATGTGGTGAACGAAAAGGGTATACATGTAGATCCTTCAAAGATTGAAGCAATAAAGGATTGGTCGGCACTAAAAACACCCACTGAGGTGCGACAATTCCTTGGTTTGGCAGGTTATTACCGACGATTTATCGAGGGATTCTCAAAGTTAGCACAACCTCTAACTGCCCTGACCCACAAGGGAACCATCTACAAATGGGGCAGCCAAGAGGAGTCAGCATTTCAGACACTTAAGGACAAACTCTGCAGTGCGCCGATCCTAGCCTTGCCAGAAGGAACGGAGGACTTTGTTGTTTATTGTGATGCATCCATCCAGGGTTTGGGATGTGTACTGATGCAACGCAACAATGTCATTGCTTATGCGTCTAGACAACTCAAAGTACACGAGAAAAATTATACAACGCATGATCTGGAACTAGGAGCCGTAGTGTTTGCCCTGAAAATCTGGAGGCACTACTTATATGGAACCAGGTGCACGATCTACACAGACCACAAGAGCCTCCAACACATATATGACCAAAAAGAATTGAATATGCGACAACGACGATGGTTAGAACTGCTCAACGACTATGACTGTGCCATCAAATATCATCCGGGTAAGGCTAATGTGTAGCCGACGCCCTCAGCCGAAAGGAAACCCCTAAACCTCGTCGAGTACTCGCATTTCAATTGACCATTCACTCCGATCTGCCAGAGCAAATCAAGGCTGCCCAATCTGAAGCCTTGAAAGTTGAGAATCTAAAGACGGAATCCATGCGAGGCATGGAGAAACAGCTAGAGACCAAGACTGATGGAATTCGTTATTTCATGGAACGGATCTGGGTACCACAGTATGGGAATTTACGAGAGCTAGTAATGGATGAAGCTCATAAGTCACGCTACTCAATTCACCCAGGTTCAGACAAAATGTACCAAGATCTGAAGGAGTGTTATTGGTGGCCGAACATGAAAGCTGAGATTGCCACCTATGTAGGAAGATGTTTAACTTGCTCCAAGGTTAAGGTGGAATATCAGAGACCATCCGGTTTACTCCAGCAACCGGAACTTCCAGTGTGGAAATGGGAGCAGATCTCGATGGACTTTGTCACAAAGTTGCCTAGGACTCCCAACGGATGCGATACCATTTGGGTTATAGTAGATCGCTTAACAAAATCCGCTCACTTCCTAGCGATCCGAGAGACTGATCGAATGGATAAGTTGACACGGATTTATTTAAGAGAAATAGTCTCCCGGCATGGTGTACTGGTATCTATCATATCTGATCGTGACGCTCGGTTCACTTCTCATTTCTGGCAATCTTTACAACGATCATTGGGAACGCGGTTGGACATGAGCACTGCGTATCATCCACAAACTGATGGTCAGAGTGAGCGTACGATTCAGACATTGGAAGATATGTTGCGTGCCTGTGTAATTGATTTTGGCAGCAACTGGGAAACTCATTTACCATTAGTTGAGTTGTCCTACAATAACAGTTATCACACATCAATAAAAGTTGCACCCTTTGAGGCACTATATGGGCGTAAGTGCCGATCACCTATTTGTTGGGTAGAAGTTGGAGAAAGCCAACTTACAGGTCCTGAGCTTGTGCACGAGACGACTGAGAAGATTGTGCAAATACGTAACCGTATGGCAGCAGCACGTGATCGACAGAAGAGTTACGCTGATAAACTTCGTAAGCCGTTGGAGTTTCAGATTGGTGATAAAGTACTCTTAAAAGTCTCACCCTGGAAAGGGGTGATACGCTTTGGAAAGCGTGGTAAACTAAACCCTAGGTACGTTGGACCGTTTGAGATTGTCAAGCGAGTTGGTCCAGTAGCCTATCAACTGAATTTACCAGAAGAGCTCAGTGGAATACACAACGTGTTCCACGTGTCTAATCTGAGAAAGTGTTTATCTGATGACTCACTTGTCGTGCCATTAGAGGAACTAGAGATTGATGAACAGCTTCGTTTTATTGAAGAACCAGTTGAGATTATGGATCGAGAAGACAAAACCCTAAAGCGTAGCAAGATTCCCATTGTGCGCGTTAGGTGGAACTCAAAATGTGGACCAGAATTACCTGGGAACGCGAGGATCAAATGAAGAGGAAATACCCGCAACTGTTCAAAGATCAAGTATCAACCTCCAAAGGTATCCATTTTAAGATATCTTTCTTTAAATTTCGAGACGAAATTCCCTTCAACAAGGGGATGATGTCACAATGCTTACGAAACCTTACGTTCTTTATTTTGGATTTATTTCAGAAATCTCAGAAACCCTATCATAAGCGAGCTTCAAACCTCCTATCGTTACTGTTAAAACTGACATTCCACGTGAACCTGATGTTCTAATTTTCGGGATGAAAATTCCTTCAACAAGGGGATGATGTGACAACCCGAGTGTTGAGGTTAACGTCATTCGGTTACCCAACTTTCTTCTACGAGTAATGATTAACAATTTTGATTATTAAACTAAATTGGATGTTATTAAACTTTAACAATATTATTGTTATTATTAATAAATTTTATCAGTTTATTAAACTTTAATTTAAACTATATTGGTTGTTATTATTATTAATAAGAAACTCGAATTATAATAAACTTAATTATCCTTAATGCAAATTAGGTGACGTTGGGGGACCATTGTGTAACTTTTAACAACCTTGGAGGACCATTGTGCAACATCTAACACCCACTCCTATGTATGAACCGTAACCTCTCCATTCGGTTCCTTCTCCTTCGTAAATTCAACCCTAGCAAACCCCTCGACGGCAACCTTCAACCCTAGCAAACTCCTTCGGCAGCCTTTCTCTCGGTAGCTCTCCGTTCGGCGGCTTTGATCGAACTTCGGGACGAACGACCTAGCACCGGCAGTCGCAAGATCAATCGAAACAGCCACATATCTCGTTCGGTATGACTCCTAGATCTATAATCATGTTTGGGTTGTTACGGTTTTGAGTTTTTGTTTATGGTTATGGGTTCGGTTTCGTCTCGGTTGATGATTTGTGCGTTTCAGCATATTTATGTGTATGTATGCGTTGCTATGTGTGCTTGGATATGTTGTCTATATATGTCGATTTTATTGCAGGATGTGTGTGTGAGTTTACTTTGCATGTGTGTGTTCTATGATGTAAGCATATGTGTGTATATAGATGTTGGTTGTGGTGATGGCATTATTGTGTGGGTTTAATGTGTGTATGATTTATTATGAGCATGGATGGTGATTGCATGCATGAATGGGTATGATGTATACTAGAGTGTTGGTAACAGTAAGATGTTTGAAAATGTGAATTTTGTGTGTGCTTTATTTATTATAATATTTGTGTGTGTTCTTGAGTATGGAGTTTAAAGTACGTGTGTATATATATATATATATATATTATATATATATATATATATATATATATATATATATATATATATATATATATATATATATATCTACCAAGGTATATACATGTAATATTATATGACTGCAAATAAAGTGTATTTGGTTGTGAGTTTTTTTTTTTTGTATGGTGGTTGTGCATTTGAATTCGTCAGGTATTGGGATTAGTCATGAATGCGAAACCGCGTCATTTGTTGTTAATAATTAGTAATTAACATTAAGTATTTATTAAATGAAATTCAGGTTAACCGGAACCCAATCACTTGTGCTTGTTTTACGTGTTGCTGTGCATTCAAGGTGATTTCGCAGCCCCACTTTCATATTATACTCTCTTTTGGGGGAGAGAAACATGTTGTTTTCATAAATGCATAATGCTTTAGATTATTAATACTGCATATACTGGTTTACTGTTGTGTTACCACTACGCCTCTTCGGACCGTTAATATGGAATTAGCGAGGTGATTGTTAGTAGATCTACTGGGTTTGACAAACCCCACCCGGGCTAGTCGCGCTAGCTTGACTGGAGGTCAAACGGGTGAATGGTTAGCCTGTTTTACAGTGTTGTGGTCTGGTATCCACAGCCGGGGCATTCATTATATTATTACTGTCAGCTCGGTCGCGAATTTCATGCACATAGTGACTTGTTGTGGGCTAGCTACCTACTTATATGCTTTGATTATTTAATCTGGATTTCATTACTATTACTTACTATTTCTGATAAACCAGTGAACTCACCAACTTTGTGTTGACACTTTAGCATGTTTCTTTCAGGTTCTTAATCGAGCACGACTAGGATCATCACATCATATAATTCATCATTTATTGAGTCGACAAAGAACAATTGCATTTTCTACACATTATACTTATCTGGTTTTGCGCGTGTTTGCGCCCTTTGAATTATGAATTTATACGCTTATGCTTTACTTCAGTTTTTACTTTACCTTGATTTTGGAAGTTTTAATTTAAATGAGAATTATGTTTGTAACTGTTGCGTCGTTTGGTGTAACTAATGTTGGCTGAGATCCTGGTATGTCACGCGCCTAACGGTATTACCCCGTCTGTGGAAATTGAGGGTGTGACAATATATATATATATATATATATATATATATATATATATATATATATATATAGACATATAGATATATACATATATATATATATACAGATATATATAGATATACATAGATATATATACATATATAGACATATATATACATATATATACAGATATATACAGATATATACAGATATATACATATATATACATATATACATATATACATATACATATATACATATATATATACATATATACATATATATATACATATATAGATACATATATACATATATACATATATACATATATACATACATATATACATACATACATATATATATATAGATATATATATATATATATATATATATATATATATATATATATATATATATATATATATATATATATATATATATATATATATATATATATATAGACACACACATGCTGATTCAAAAAAAATATTTGCCAAAAAAATCTAATAAGCTATATGGGATTGACACGTGACAATATTTAAAATTAAATAGGAAGGTAACATTGTCTTTAATAATCATCAACATATAAACAATACCAAAATTTATTTCTTCTATTTTATTCAATCTACTTTTAATTTCAATCAATTTTATTACTCTCTTCTTTAGGTTTTTAATTTCATTTAATTAATAATCAAATTAATTTTAAAATCAATTTCTTCTTCTTGATCTGTATATTTTGATTAATGTGTTCTCGAGTTTTTTCACATTCTTAATCAACTTTATCTTCTTCATTAGAACAAAGGTAGTTTAACTCATTTTATTATTCAATCATAACCTATATATATTGTTTTTCATATAGTTTTCTCTTAATTTTATTCATATGTAAAGTCTAAAACATCATCCTTTGTATAATTGAGCATTTTCTTTCTCGAGAATCACTTTAATCTACTTCAAACAGGATCATCGATGTTCAAATTAATGGTAATTCAATCAATTTTAATATGCGTTATATTTGAAGATATCACATAAACACAACATGTTTTGTGTTGTTTTACCTGTAATGTGTTGGTTTGCAACATCCATGTTTTTTACACTTAACTCTTTGATAATTCTAGTACTTCAATGTAAGCATTAATTGAATTCAAGAACCAAACAATCTTATATTCTATACATTATTATTCATTGTGATACTATTATCTGCTAACGTAATTTTATAATAACATGTGTGTAAATATCGATTTTGCTAGAATAGTAACTTGAAATGGCTCTAGAATTAATCAAAGTCTAAGATACTGTTAAATTACTACCTAAATGAAACACATATAACTAAAAGGGAAAAAGTTTACATATGTAACTTTTGTTAAAATGATAAAAATTTAATTAATTAAATTAAGTCTTACAATAATAAGATAGAAATATATGTGTATATATGCTTGGATAATTACAAAATTATATACATAATATATATATGTGTATATATATATATATGTGTATATATATATATATATATTATTTTATAATTTTAATCATTTAAGTGATATATATCTAATAAACTAATAAATAATTAACTAGTAATCATCCTAAATTTAAAAAATAATTAATAAAACTTATTCTAACTCTAAAATATTAATAAAAAATCGTTCATCTCTTCCCTTCTAAAATATATGATTTTTATTCATGAAAATATTAAGAAAATATATCCTAATTGAAATCTAAATCCTTAAATTTTCCACTATAAACAGGGATCTAATTTTCATTATTTTTCTCATCAAACTCTAAATATAGAGCTCTCATAAAATCAAATATCAACTCATAACACCTTTCTTGAATATCCAAGAAGTTTTCCCTAACGAGTAAGTTTTTATGTTCTTCGTGTTCATACCTTTTATTTGTGTTTTATCAAAAATAAATCATAACTAGCTTGGATATATGATTAAATAACATTCTTGTGTAACAATAATAGATCTAAGATGGATCAAATCATCAAATAAATATAAAATCATCAAAACTTTGCTTAAACACATCAAACTTAATTTTTTGGATTTTGACAGATTTATAGAGCCAACTTCAAACAATCATATCTCCCTCGTAACAAATCTTTTTTCAATGATTCTTTTTTAAATAAAATCTAAAGTCCTATCTTTCCAACCATGTAAATAAAATCTTCTAACTCATTGATTTGACCCCTCTAACAGCTCGTGCAAGTTTAGTGCTTGAATCTTTCCGAAGTTATCAAAACCCTAAATTTTGCAACATTCCAATATTGTCATGAATACAATGTAAAGCAACGATTTTATTTTAAAATAAGTAATATAAACATGTTCTAAACAATAAAAATCCAAAATTTAATGATTCTTTTGATTATCTACAAACTTGAATCATGTTTATGTAACATACTAAACGCACCTTTGACTTAGTCTAGTAATATCTAGAATTGTTTCATCCGGTATGTAGTTATATGGCAAATAAAAGGTTCTGGATAACGAAAGACGAGATAATTAAATGATAAAATTCCACCAACTCATTCTTGAGAATCCTTTTATCGGATGTGCTACTCTGGGATGACACATATCTAATATACAAAAACCATTCTTGCACTTTTACAATAACAACCCCTCAACTATCGATAAATACAATAAACTAACTAATAAACTTACTTAGGACATCCTCACTCCAAGTTACTACAAGTTGCAAGATAAATCCACCTACTTTACAAGATGAGTTCATAGCCCCATTTTTGTATTTTGGGGTGGAAACATACTCTCTATATCAAAATGGGAATTCAAATTCTAAAATCAAACTTGTCTTTTGTGAACTTAATTACAACTTTTTTATGCTAGTAAAACTTAACTAATTATACATGTTGCTATATTCTATGACACTTTTTACTATAAAGTTCTTCTATTTTCTAAAATCAACATAACCATTAACTTCGGCGAAGCCACAGGAGTACGTAGATAGATCTATTGGCCTTACAAGCCTATTCAGTATTCGGGTTGATGCGTGTCAATCAATACTGAGCGTCCTATGAGTCAAAGTATTCTTTTTGACTTGAAAGGAGCTGGAAGTTCAGAAACTACATACTAGACAAGCATACTATTAGTCTGTCCTCTTGTGTCAGGGGGTTAGACAGGAGGGCATTCGATCATTAGGGTTGGTTGTGGACTCATGTATAATAGTTTACTCACTTGTATTTGGAAAATTGTGTATTGGTTTGTATATTGTTGTCTCCTATATGTATACTTCTAAACCTATATGCTCACTAACTTTTTATTTAACATATTTTAGCATTTTCAGGTAATGAAAACTAAGTTCGTTGTTATGCTCACGCTAAGTTTCAAGGATAAGCTTTAGTTGGACCTAGTTAGACTTTGAATAAAATAAAGACTTATTTACTTGTTTAGTTTATTTCTTATTAGGATTGGATGTAACCAACTATTCAGTTTTAATAATTAATTCCTTTAGTACTCTTTATCCTTGTGTTATGATTCAATTTTATCACGTTTCGGTGTTTCCGCTTTAGCCAGGGTGTGATATGGTTTTCCATAAATTAGCTAAAAACATCTTGTTTAATGTTAAAAAATCATATCACATATTGTTTTATGTGAAAACAACAAATAATATGTTTGTAAGGATTCCTGAAGTCTGATGCAACCCAAAACAGCCTAAGTGTCTCAGCAACATGCACTAAGTACTGAAGTGAAGAATGCTTCGGAAGTTTTACACAAAGCATTAGAAAATACTCTAAGTGTAAAATCTTCCGAAGCCAAGACCAATATCTTCCGAAGCCAAACATGAAGTCTTCCGAAGCTTCAGAGACAAAGTCTTCCGAAGCTTCAACCTATGAAGACAGATTTCTTCCGAAGACTTTTAGTACACATGCTTTATCTGATGTACTGTTCCATAAAGCACCTTTTCCGCTGCATCTCTGTAAAGTCACCAACTTACATGAGTTGGTGAAAAGGGCCTTGCTTTTGGTAACTGTACATTGAGGTCTTGAGTCTTCAACTTTCCACTTTATGTACTTTATCCTTTTTGTATTGTATAAGGATGTGAGCTATGGCATGTCATAGTCACAAGGTCAAAAGGCAGATATGCCTTTGATCCTACAATTGATTTTGTTAGTGTCTAGTCAATTGTATCCAGCTGGCTTTCAAAGTATAGCCGGCTGTAGGTTGTAGTATAAGTATTTCAAGTTCTTGTATCTTTTCTTTATGCTTTGTAACACTTGTAAAGAACTTGAGAAAGCAATATACTGCCTCCTTGAAACCCATACTCTCTTGTTCTGTCTCTTGCTTTACTTGTGTTCTTTGTATCACCTTTGGTTACCCAGTTCACTGTTTGATTAAAGTTTAGTTAGTCTCCTCATTATGTTGTTGTGTTGTAATTGTGTTTAAGCCCTTAAATGGTCCTGCAATTGGTATCAAGCTTTCCAGGCTCTTGATATAAGATCTAACCATCTTAAGATCCCTCACACACACAAAAGCTAAACTCTTCAAATGGCTTCCATCTCAAAGACTGATATGGAGACTGGAACCATGAACAAATCCCCACTGATCACTCTTGATGATTTTGACACCTGGTGCATGAGGATGGAAGGCTTCATCAGGTCTCTTGATTCAAGAATGTGGGAATTTGTTAAGAATGGACCTTTCATACCCAGCACCCCCTATGCTACTGGTGCTGGTATGATTCCTAAAGATGTGGCCAACTACTCAGATGAAGATAGAAAAAGAGTAGAGATTGATAGGAAGGCCATGACTGCTCTTCAGACTGCTCTCCCAAACTCTGTATACAGAGGTTTTAAGAAGTGCAAGACAGCCAAACAGCTGTGGGATGCACTGAAGCTGATGTATGAAGGCTCCTCTGAAGCCAAGGAGAACAAGAAAGATCTTCTGAAGCAGCAGTTTGAGAATTTCACCTTCAAAGCAGGTGAGACCATGACCCAACAATACTTCAGGTATGTTGAGATTGTGGATACCCTAGTGGATGGAGGAGTTCCTCTTGAGAACAGGGACATTGTAAGGAAGTTCATGTCCTCACTTCCTAGGCAATGGACACACTATTGTGTGGTGATCAAGAGGACTGAGAACCTTAAGACTCTTACTCTTACAGAGTTGTATGGGATTCTCAGTGGATACCAGATGGAGATGAACATGCAAGGTTCATCTGGCAACTCCAACAATCAAATGGGTTCAGCCCTTTCATGTGGTTGAAAGGGACAGCATAGAACCCCAGCATCATCTCATATGCTACCCTGACAACTCACAAAAGGGTCCTTTCATCACCTTCCCGGAGACACCAAGGGAGAACTTTACTCAAGGAAGCCCATTCCAAGAGACAAGTTCTTCTCAAGCCTTTGTGTCTGCAGATGAAAGCTGTGGGAATTATCTCTTCACTCTTGAAGACCTGGACTGTATCCATCCAGATGACCTGGAATACATGGAGATAGTTCAGCAGATGGCTCTCCTCACTCACAGAGCCAAGAAGTTCTACAAGAGGACAGGAAGAAGATTTCCAAGCAATGCTACCAGTAGTAAGTTTGGGCTGGATAAAAGCAAAGTTAAGTGTTACAACTGTAACCTTATGGGTCACTTTGCTAGGGAGTGTAAGGCACCTAAAGCAAATGGGGGCCAAACACAACCCAGACCAAACTTTACTGACAAAGCTCCTCAGGCTGAGAAGACAAAGCAACATGCTGCTGTTGCTGTTGAAGAGGGAGGCTTTGACTGGAGTTTTCAGGTGGAGGATGCTTCTCCAAACCAAGCACTGATGGCTGACCATGATGAAGCCAAGGTATTGGAACATCTTTGCTCCCCTGAATGCATTGCTAAAGTAAATAGATACAGGTCCTACAACCTAGAGATGAGATCTGATCTTGAGTCATTAAACATATTAAAATCTGATTTTAGAAAGTCTGAAAATGATTACAAGTTAAAGATAGAGGACTTGGAGAAAACCATTTCAGTACTAAAACATGAACATACAGATTTTAGAACTCAGATCCAAGATCTCATCACTAAGTTAACTGAGTGCCAGGCTGAGCTTGTGATCAGCAAAGCCAAGGCAGAGAAGAGTGTTCTTGAAGAAGAGACCTTCAAGAACATGATATCCTCATCCCTGCACAACAAGGTTTGTTATCAAAATAGACAGGGACTGGGATCAAATGAGATAGCTCCTCCACACACAATCTTGTCTGTAAGATCTCCTAGGTGTGGAACTTGTGAAGATGAGCTTCCTCTCATAGATCCTATAAGTGAGGATGATGAAGAAGTGATAGTGAAGAATTCCTCTGAGAAGAGTGAAGAAGAGGATTCTTCCAAGGGCCACTATCCTTCTGAGGAGAAGAAATCAACTGTGATGACCAAGTCCAAAAGAAAGAACTTGATCAGGAAGAGCAAAAGAAAAGCAAAGAAGGCTCAAGAAATCAAGGCTACTTTTGATGCTAAGCAGAAACAAGTTTTTATCTCTGCAGGTTTCAAAGTAGTAAGGACTGAAGACATCAACCAAGACTCCTCAGCTAAGAGTCATGGTTCTTGTTCAAATCATCTCAGTGCCAAGAAGAAGACTGAGCTGCTGTGTACCACTGCTGCACAGCCTGGACCATCAAACTCCAAGAACAGTTCACAGCCCAAAGGAACTGTCTCAGCATCTACCAAGATGAAGGTGGAGAAGGGATGTGACCAAAGCCAGTCTTGCTCTCAAAGGAGACTTCTTTGAAGAAGAAAAGTTGTGTGTTATGTGTGAAAGTACTTCTCACATTGCTAAGGATTGCCCATACAATCCTAAAAGTACTGTCCACATGACCAAAACAAAGACTTCAAAGAGTCTCAAGAAGTCTCAAGCTTCGGAAGGAAAGTCTGTTTCCTTCGGAAGCTCCAAATCAAAGAAGAAGGTAAATGGAAAATTACCTTCGGAAGCAAAGTTGGTCTCGGAAGAAAGGAGTTCTTCCGAAGCACTGAAGTCTGCTGCAGTGACTGTAGATTCTTCCGAAGGATCAGTCATCAAAACTTGTGAAGTTCCAAAAGCTTCTAAGGTTTTGAAGGTCAAGTCCAAGACTCCAAAGGTGGTGTGGAAGTCTAAGAAAGACCAAATGACTGAAGTTTCTCCATCAACAACAGCTGAAGATCCCCATAGTACAACCATAGGATCTATTACTGTTGCATTACCTTCTATTACATTAATGAGCCCAAGACAAGTAAGGCTTGGGTTTCCAAATGTAACTAATCATTTTCTTTGTGCAGGAACAGCTCAAGACAAACAGGAATGTCTGGATAATTGACAGTGGCTGTTCCAGGCACATGACAGGCAATAGGTCTCTACTCCATAATTTTGAGAGAATTGATGGAGGACCAGTTGCTTTTGGAGGAGATGAAGGTGGTTACATTTCTGGAAGGGGCAAGGTCACAAATGGTAAGCTCAGCATTGAGAAGGTAAACTTTGTTAAGGAGCTTGGGTACAATCTTCTGAGTGTATCCCAATTTTGTGATCAGAGTCATAACATGCTCTTTACTGAGCATGAGTGCATTGTTCTCAAGCCTGGTGTGGTCATTCCTCATGAGCATATCCTGCTCAGAGCCCCCAGGAAAGGGAACATGTACAAGATGGATTTGCAAGAAACATCTCCCTCTGGAGAAGTTTCATGCTTTCTATCTAAAGCAAATAGTGATGAGTCTTTCCTATGGCATAAAAGAATGTGCCATGTAAACTTTAAGAACATGAATAAATTAATTAAACATGATCTGGTAACTGGAATGCCAAAGAAAGAGTTTACAAGTGATGATCATTGTGTTGCATGCCTGAAAGGGAAGCAACACAAGGTATCTCACAAGCCTAAGGAAAAGAACTCCATCACTACTCCCCTACACTTGTTACATATGGATCTCTTTGGCCCCACCAGTGTAATGAGTTTAGGAAGGACCTCTTACTGTCTGGTGATCACAGATGATTTTACAAGATTCACTTGGGTCTTCTTCCTTAGAACTAAGGATGAAACCCCTGAGATTCTGAAGAATTTCATCTTAAAAGTTGAGAATCAATGTGATCACAAGGTCAAAACCATAAGATGTGATCAAGGAACTGAATTCAAGAACCAAATCCTTGATACATTTTGTGATGAAAAAGGTATTACAAGACAATATAGTGCTCCCAGGACTCCTCAGCAAAACGGAGTTGCTGAGAGGAGAAACAGGACACTTATTGAAGCTGCAAGAACTATGTTGTCTGACTCTAAACTGCCTATCACCTTCTGGGCAGAGGCAGTTAATACTGCTTGCTATGTGCAAAACAGAGTTTTAGTAGTTAAGACACATGGTAAGACTCCTTATGAACTTTGGCACAAGAGGAAACCTTTCATTGGTTTTCTCAGGTCATTTGGATGTCCCTGCACCATCTTGAATACCAAAGATCAAATTGCCAAGTTTGCTGAGAAATCAGATGATGGACATTTCATTGGATACTCTTCTCAAGCTAAAGCTTATAGAGTATACAATCTCAGAACTAGAATTGTTGAGGAGTCAGCCAATGTGACTTTCAATGAGCACACTCCTTGTGTGGCTGGTTCTGGTCCGGATTGGCTGTTTGATCTTGATTTAGTTACCAACTGTTTTAACAAATCTTGTGAGCATGTTTCAGGATCTGCAGAAAATCTAAATACAGGTGATCCTGATCCAAGATTTGAGCTAGGAAGACCTTCAACTCATACATCTTCAGCTCCAGTTGGAACTACTTCAGCAAATGAGGTTTCTATCAGCACAACAATGACAAATTCAGCTGATACATCTGGCATGCCTTCAAATTCCAGCTCAGAGGCCTCTCAACCAGATAAAGACACCTCACTTGTAGAAGACAACAATGGTGATGGTGATAGTGATCAGGAATTTCTTGATGCTAATAACCATACCATAGATGACAACATCAATGATGTCTCACACTCATTGGATCAAGTTAATCTTGATAAGTGTGATAATGTGGAGGGTGAATCTTCCAGACCAGATCTAAATTTCTCAAATTTAGATCTTTCTCAACAACTTGCTGTGATCCCTCAGCTAAGGATCCACAAGTCTCACCCCACCACAAACATCATTGGAGATGTTGTCACAGGGGTAAGAACAAGAGGACAAACCCATGAAGCAAATGTTTGTCTTCACTCTTGTTTCTTATCTCAGATAGAGCCCAAGAAAGTTGATGAAGCTCTAAAGGATGGAAGTTGGGTTGAAGCTATGCAACAAGAGCTGCTTCAATTCAAAAGGCAGAAAGTTTGGAACCTTTGTCCTCTTCCTCATGGGAAGACTACCATTGGAACCAAATGGGTTTTTAGAAACAAGAAGGATGATAGAGGAATCATCATCAAGAACAAGGCAAGACTAGTTGTTCAAGGATACACACAAGAAGAAGGGATTGACTACACTGATGTCTTTGCTCCTGTAGCAAGACTAGAAGCTGTTAGGATATTCCTGGCATTTGCTGCATCCAAGAACTTCAAGGTCTACCAACTTGATGTAAAGTGTGCTTTCTTATATGGAGTGATTGATGAGGAGGTTTATGTCAAACAGCCACCTGGTTTTGTAGACCCTGATCATCCTGATTATGTCTGCAAGCTTGACAAAGCTCTTTATGGGCTGCATCAGGCACCCAGGAAGTGGTATGAGACACTATCTGAGTATCTTTGTAAGCATGGATACAGAAGAGGTACTATAGATGGAACTCTCTTCATCAAAGGACAGGGAAATGACTTATTGCTGGTTCAAGTATATGTTGATGACATCATCTTTGGTTCAACTAATCCAAAGCTCTGCAAAGACTTTGAGAAGCTGATGAAAGACAGATTTGAGATGAGTTCAATGGGAGAACTCAACTTCTTTCTGGGAATTCAAGTGAAGCAGGTTGAAGATGGCATCTTCATAAGTCAGTCAAAGTATGTTCAAGACATACTCAAGAGGTTCAATATGACTGATTGTAAGATTGCTAAGACACCCATAGCCAGAAACCACTCCCTTGGTCCAGATCTTGAGGGGGAGTGTGTAGATGAGCACTTATACAGGGCTATGATTGGGTCTCTTATGTATCTTACAGCTAGCAGGCCTGATATCATGTTTGCTACATGTATTTGTGCAAGATATCAAGCCAACCCTAAGATGTCTCACTTAATCACTGTGAAAAGGATTTTAAGATACCTCAAAGGTGCTTCAACACTTGGTCTATGGTATCCAAAGAATCCAAATTTCAATCTGTATGCCTATACAGATAGTGATTATGGTGGTTGCAATATGACTGCAAAGTCTACATCTGGGGGATGTCAATTCCTTGGTGGAAGGGTGGTCTCATGGCAATGCAAGAAACAATCCTGTGTGTCTGCATCAACTGCTGAGGCTGAATACATTGCTGCTGCAAGCTGCTGTGCTCAAGTGCTTTGGATTCAAAATCAGATGCTGGACTATGGATTTAACTTCAAAGAGACTCCTATCCACATAGACAACAATAGTGCTATCTCTATCACTGAGAACCCTGTGCAGCACTCAAGGACCAAACACATCAACATCAGGTATCATTTAATAAGAGATAACTATGAAAAAGGATTAATTAAACTAGTCAAAGTTCATACAGATGAACAATATGCTGATCTGTTCACAAAAGCTTTTGATGAACAGAGATTTAAGTATCTGATATCAGCTATTGGGATGATTAACTTTGAGTAGACTTTTTATTAAAACTAATTCTAATTATTTCTTCTTAAAATATGTGTGTCCTAAGTTGTCTAGTTCATCACTTTCATAAGCTCATGTTTTCTTTGGATGTAAAATTCTTTTTGAAGACTTTCCTTAGATTCTTGAAAATTTTTGATACTTCGGAAGATAAAATTTTATCTTCGGAAGAAAAACATGTCTTCAAAATAAATAACTGTCTAAGAGATTTTACCTTCGGAAGAAGTCAAATTCATCTTCCGAAGCTTAAAATTCTTATCTCAGACACTTATTTATTTTAAGGACCTTTTCCTTCCGAAGCAAAATTAACCTTCGGAAGCTTTGTTTATTTCTATACAAAGCATTCAAGGGTTTATTTCTCTTCCGAAGCATAAATCTTCAAGACTCTCAGGAAAATCTTCCGAAGCCATTTTAGCTTCGGAAGCTTTTTAAATCAAAACTTCCGAAGACAAATAAACTTCGGAAGCTTTTCGAATTCCAAGAAAACTACTTTTTGAGCAAAAGTAAACTACCTTTTCAGAGGTGGGACCGACTTTCGGATTTCAAAGTTTATCCTCTTTCATTAACTTTGGTTCAAATCCCTTTTCATATAAATACCCAACGGTTCCCCCTCTTTCCCACTATCTTCCTCAATTCTACTGTTTCTCTAACCTAATTCTCTAAACCGCCTTTGCTTTCTACCTTTCTTCACCCTTAAGCTTCTGAAATGGCCAACCTTAACCGCAGAAACAACCCTGATTTCTCCATGCAACTACACAGGCAACATAATCAAGTTGCTCTGTTAAGCTCTGAGAAAGATGCAAGTTTCTCAGAGATTTGCCAATTCTTGACTCTGTCAAATTACTTCACCTCCCTGACCATTGATCCTACTCTATATGAGGATCACTTGCTTGAATTCTGGAAGACCTGCCAAGAGGTCATTATGGATGGGGAGAAGGCACTGTCTGCCACAGTGCAAGGGAGGACAATCTTCATCACTCCGGCCATCATTAACCAACATCTACAGCTGGATGATGAAGAAGGTGAGGTGTCCTTCCCAAAAGAAGCTGTTAATCATTCTTTTGAGCAGATGGGCTATGAGGGAGATTTCTCTGTAAAGACCTTTAGGAAAGGGAAGGTCTCATCCCAATGGAAATTCCTGCTCCATGTGGTTATCCACAGCTTGTCAAACAAGCATGGTGGATGGGACCAGATTCCTGAGGATCTCTCCTTTATAGTTCATGGAATGGTTCAGGGGGTCAAGTTCAGGTATTCACAATTTGTTTATACTAATTTACTTGCAAACTTAGACTCCTTAGAGTATTACATGTTTCCTAGATATGTTCAACACATTCTCAACTGTGAACTGGGCTCACAGTTGAGGGAAACAGGTAATATTCTTAAATTGGGACAGATGAAGCCCGGCATCTTTAAAATAATGAAGAAGCCAACTGTAGGCTTCTCTGGGTAGAAACAGCCCTAGTCCCAAAAATGTTAGAGCTCATTGCTCAAGGTGACAACCTAGCAACACAAGCTAGTGTTGAACCCACACCTCTTTTGTCCTTACCATTAAAAAGACCAGAATACCCTCACCTACCAAAGAAAATCCAAACGAACCCCTGCTCAGGCTATTGAGTCTGTGCAGGCCCCCAAATACTCAACCTTACAGGAAGAAGTGGACACTAGAGCTCCCACTTCTCCTGAGGAGCAACCACTCCCATTACTTCACCTATCAGGGCTGAGGTTCCTCAAGCTCACCTGATGAGCTCAATAGCCCAACAACCTTAAGCCTTCACTCTGAGTCTCAACACTCAAGTGGACAACCTTCAGGGGACAGCTACCATCCCCAGCCTTTGGATCTCAACCAACCAATTCCCAACCTATCCTTTTACACTGATGAAGACTTAGGATTCAGTGAGTACCATGAGTCTCTCTTCTCCTCCCCTACTCAAAGAGAGATGAGTACCTCTGACTCTCCTCAGTCTATCCCCCATCAGTCACCTATTACTGAGGTGGACACTTCTGAACCTGTTCAGGATGTCCATATGGAAGAGGCTCTCACTTTTGAAAGTGATTACATCATTAAGACCTCAACCATGGCAACTCAGCCCATTGGCATCTCAACTGAGGCTGCCAGTGAGCAGAGGAAAACCAGCAGCCAAGAAACTCAAGCTGGTGGTGAGAGAGAGGACTTTGGTCCAATCATCTCATCCCCCAATGAATCTTCTGATGAAGATGAGGGGAATTTGAGACTAAAGGTGCAAAAACTGTCAAAAACATGCACCTATTTAGTCTCTAAGGTTAGTCACTTGGAATCTCAGGTGACTACCCTGCAAAACAGGGTCAATGATCAGCAACTCCAGATTTCATATCTGCAGGAAAAACTAGCTGGGAGACCTTTAAGGAGAGCTCAACCAGGAACACAAGAACCTGTGGAAGTGATTGACTTATCCTCCAGCTCACCTATGCAAGTGGGTGATGCTACCAAAAAGGGGGAGAAAGTTGTTACAACCACAGAACCTGGGAGTTCTTCAGAGAGAATGGACATAGAGGACTCACCATCCTCACTTGCTGTTGTGCATTCTCAGCAACTTCCTCAAGTTCACATTAATGTGGACTCTATAGACTCTCTCATCAGGAGTCTCTTTGAGGAAGGTATACCAAGGGCTGTCTCATCTCCACCACTAGGAACTGGCAATCACATCATAAGGTGGAGGTATGATGATGACAGGAGAGCCCTTATACTTCAAAGAGTTCAAGGCCAACAAGAAGTTTTTCAATTCCAAAGCCTGAGCTTTTATGAAAGACTGGATTTAGTCAACTTGCCACTTGTCAATCCAAGCAATTCAAGACAAGCTGACAGGCTGGCTCAAAGAATCCAAGACAGGATCCTTGCAGAGTTTACTCTAAGAAGGAGACTTAGGGAATCAGGCAATGTCATCGGTCAACTGGATGTTGAGGTGGACCCTAAGATTAGTTTCATAGGGGAAACCTTGACTGAAGGCCCAGTGACAGAACCTGAGACCCCTGTCTCATCATCAACAACTGCTGCTGAGGTCCAAACTCCATCTGAGACACCTGCTGGTGAAGGTGTTTCTCAGCCTCTCTCTGGCCAGAGCATGGAAGCTACTCCAAGCAATGAAGGCCAAGCCTCAATCCACCCTGAGTCACAAAGGTCTGTTGGTGACAAAGGGAAAAGGATAATGACTGCTGAGGAAATTGAGGAGGAAGAGAGAGAGAGAGGAAAAGGAGACTAAGGGGAGAAAGTTTCACTGGGTCATCTAGCTTCATGCAAGCTGCAATCAGGGCTGCTCCCAGACCAAATACTCAAGATGATGAGTTAAGGGCAGTCAGGATTACCTACTTACAGACCAGGAACTATGACATTGATGAAATCATCTCCCTCCCTTAGAAGAGCTAAATGAACTGGCTGACAGGGAAGTGTCAAGAGAGTTGAAGGAGAAAGAGGATGCAATGATACTTCTCCAACTCAAAGAGGAGAAGAGACAGAAAAGACTTTACAAGCATGCTCCTACTCTCTCACCAGTTCAAGAAAGTCCTGCACAGGAAGATGTGGCTCCACAAGAACCTCAGGTAGATAAAGAAGAAGATAGGATCAAGATGATCAACTACCTGAGTGCCACAGGCTTCTATCAGGCAGATGCACTTCTTCCCTTGTCCTATGACTTCATTGAGTTTGAGTATCTAAAGCAACTTGAGCTTGAGTTAGTCAAGGAAAGAAAGACAACTAAAAGGAAGCTAAGGGAAGAAGCTGCAAAGTCAAGGGCCATCATTCAAAAGAATGCAAAGAAGTCTGCTGACAGACAAAGAATGGTGAGCTTCTTGAAGCTGTATGGATTCTCCGGAAGGAGACTTGGCCCCATGTCTCTATCCACTATGGATGAGCATATTAGGGTGATCAAGCAGAAGATTAAAAGTGGAGAACTCATTGACTTGCACTCTCTTCCAAGTCAAGTCCCACCTGAAGTGGAGGTCAAGTTTGAACAACCAGAGACACCTCAACCAGCACCTCCAGCTGAGCCTCAGCAAGCTTCATCTTCTGATCCTAGGCAGGGTCAAACTCCCTCTCCTTCTGAACCTGTGAGGGAGGAACACCCAACTGAGAAAGACACTGATGATCAACATGGTGCTGCAGACCAGTCTTCTCAGTTAAAGACATCCAAGAGGAAGAAGAGGATGGCTTCTAAACCAAAGACTAAGAAGAAGAAGCCAAAGTCATCTACCTCTGCACCTCAGGCTGAATCAGATCAACCTGAGGAAGTGCATGATGAGGCAGCCCAATCAACTCCTATTCAAGTGGCTCCTCTAACTAGTGAGACACCCATCTTGTCCTGGACTTACTCTACCAATCCAGAAAGATGGCATGTTATCAGAGATCAAGGTGTTGAGAATGTCTACTCATGGCAAGACATAATCAACTTACCTCTGCATGATCTCTTTGAGATGAGAAGATACTATGAGAGTCTTGATGATCCTGACCATCTCATGAAGAAAGGAATGGTCCTGATTGTACTGAAGACTACCAACATTTGAAGATCTTCTAAGTGTTTTGGTAGCATCAGCCTAGGGGGAGTTTGTAAGGATTCCTGAAGTCTGATGCAACCCAAAACAGCCTAAGTGTCTCAGCAACATGCACTAAGTACTGAAGTGAAGAATGCTTCGGAAGTTTTACACAAAGCATTAGAAAATACTCTAAGTGTAAAATCTTCCGAAGCCAAGACCAATATCTTCCGAAGCCAAACATGAAGTCTTCCGAAGCTTCAGAGACAAAGTCTTCCGAAGCTTCAACCTATGAAGACAGATTTCTTCCGAAGACTTTTAGTACACATGCTTTATCTGATGTACTGTTCCATAAAGCACCTTTTCCGCTGCATCTCTGTAAAGTCACCAACTTACATGAGTTGGTGAAAAGGGCCTTGCTTTTGGTAACTGTACATTGAGGTCTTGAGTCTTCAACTTTCCACTTTATGTACTTTATCCTTTTTGTATTGTATAAGGATGTGAGCTATGGCATGTCATAGTCACAAGGTCAAAAGGCAGATATGCCTTTTGATCCTACAATTGATTTTGTTAGTGTCTAGTCAATTGTATCCAGCTGGCTTTCAAAGTATAGCCGGCTGTAGGTTGTAGTATAAGTATTTCAAGTTCTTGTATCTTTTCTTTATGCTTTGTAACACTTGTAAAAGAACTTGAGAAAGCAATATACTGCCTCCTTGAAACCCATACTCTCTTGTTCTGTCTCTTGCTTTACTTGTGTTCTTTGTATCACCTTTGGTTACCCAGTTCACTGTTTGATTAAAGTTTAGTTAGTCTCCTCATTGTGTTGCTGTGTTGTAATTGTGTTTAAGCCCTTAAACGGTCCTGCAATGTTGTTTTACGTGAGAGTAGCACAAAACATGCTTTTTCGCATGAAAGCAGCTAATAACATCATATTTTGCATGAAAACAACACAAACATGAAAACTACACAAAACGTGAAAACAACGCAGAACATATTGTTTTATATGCTACCAACACATGAAACATCATAAAATGTGTTGTTTTATGTTAAAACTCTAAAGAACGTGTTGCTTTATTATAGAACAACATCGAATGTGGTGTTTTACCTTGTTATTTTTACCATGAACAATCCATTGTTCTATATAATCTTCAACCCTCAACAATACAAAACATGATACTGTAAAACAACAGATGATGTATAACAACATAAATTGTTTTTTATCATGTAACAACATATAATGCATTATCTTATTGTAAAGCAGCATAATTTCAGAATAGTTTTAAATAACGTTGTAATGTAAGACATTACAAAACCATGTTGTTTTATGTAACACCCCAAAATGTCAAAACGAGTCATCAATGCTAATGGGGTTAATTAGTGGGTATTTAATAAAAATAAAGGAAGGAAATGGGTTATGGGCTAAATTAGGCTTATTGGGTAATAGCCTAAGGGATTAAAGGCCCATCATGTAACACCCGGCCCCTCACACCAACAATATTGTCCGCTTTGCCCACGAGGAGCTCAGGATTTGCTTTTGGTTGTTCGGGTGAAAACTTCCCAGGGAGGTCACCCATCCCTAGATTGCTCCCACCTGAGCACGCTTAACTGTGGAGTTCTCCTCTCATCCACAATACGTTGTTGATGTTAGAGACCAGACATTCCTTATGAACCAAGAATCTCTCCTGTCCACGGTCGATGTGGGATATGTGTAAGGTGTCACAAGCACCCCCTGTTTGGACTCGTCGTCCTCGATGAGCCCGAGAAGTCACCATCCTTGGTGGGGTATGTCCCACATCCTCAACGGCATATGAGTGGCTCTGATACCATTCTGTAACACCCGACCCCTCACACCAACAATATTATTCACTTTGCCCACGAGGAGCTCACGGATTTGATTTTGGTTGCCCTGGTGAAAACTTCCCAGGGAGGTCACCAATCCCTAGATTGCTCCAACCTGAGCATGCTTACTGTGGAGTTCTTCTCTCATCCACAGCCAATGCGCCCGAAACGCGTTGTTGATGTTAGAGACCAGACATTCCTTATGAACCAGGAATCTCTCCTGTCCACGGCTGATATGGGATATGTGTAGGGTGTCACATATAATCAGCCCTTTAACCTACCCAATCAGCCATCATCTTCCTCATTTGTAACTCTAACCACCAATTTCTAGAGAGAGAAAGTAGAGAGAGAAAGTAGAGAGAGAAAGTAGAGAGAGAAAGTGAAGAGAAACTCAAGATTTAGAGCTTCAAAAGTTAAAGGATTGAAGATCTGAATGATTGAGCATCAAAGCACAATAAAGGAGCAAGAAATCCAGGTAAGAATCATCCTCTAAACTCTTATGTAGATCAAACCCGAATTCTAGGGTTTTGGATTTTGAAAAGTTACAAAGAATCGCATAAAGGTCACATTTTTTACGTATGAAAACATGTAAAAATCTTAGGTACAGCCTCATGGATGATAAACTAAGGGTTTGGATGTAAAAAGTTACGATTTTAGGTTAAAAAGGGGCTGGTTCGTCATTTCAGCTCGATCTGTGAAACTGTCTGTGCATCCAGCGAAATTGCTTATTCAAGCTGCGAAACTAAGAGTCTTCGCAGGTAATTTCGCACCATGGAATTCCAACGAAAGTTGGGCGTAGCTGCTATGCGAAGCTGGCAACGAAACTGCCATGCGAAACTGGCAGCGAAACTGCTTATCTGGCAGCGAAATTATCAGCGAATTTAGGTAGAAAAAAACCTCTTAGAGTGTTAACTTATCTGCAGGCTGTGTAGTGTGATCCTAGCTTAGAAGCTTAGTTTAGAAGCTACTCACTGCATCCAGGTGAGTTCTAGATCCCCTTATTTATAAGTTTCTCCATGTTGTGGGGTTATTATGCATACTAAATATACATTTTTAAATGACCAAGATTTTAAGAGGTTTTAACAGGAAGATGGATTTTTCTATAAGGAATTGTGATATATAAATGATTTAACAGCACGGCCCCAACCAGAGGGTTGCCCCTTGGACCCCACTAGGGGCTCCTGCCCCTAGGACCCCGCTGTTAGGGGCTGCCGCCCCCGAAACCCCGCTGTCTCGTGGAGGTTCGGTTATGTTTTTATGATGAATTGTACTTGGTATGTTGTGTACTCATAAGCTAAGTATTATATATTAAAAATCAAAGATACTATTAATGAAAAGTGGAACTTAATGAATGTTACCCTAGGCCCGTTTGATGATGAGAAGTCTTGCAAGCACTATGATAGACTTCACTTATGTGAGTCTGATATATGATGATGGATCTGTATCCATGACCGGGCTATGTGCCTTAGGGACCCAGATAAACCTGAGTACAACATATCATCCATAGACCGACTGGCAAAGTGAGAAGACAATTCAAACATTGGAAGATATGTTGCGAGCTTGTGTATTGGATTTTGATGGCAATTGGGATACACATCTTCCTTTAATAGAGTTTTCTTATAATAACAGTTATCATTCCAGTATTGGAACATCCCCATTTGAAGCTTTGTACGAAAGAAAATGTAGATCACCACTATGTTGGAATGAAATAGGAGATAGGCAACTTACAGGCCCTGAACTGATCCAAGAAACATCTGATAAGATCAGAGAAATCAAAAATAAATTAAAAGCAGCACGTGATCGACAAAAAAGTTATGCTGACAAAAGAAGAAAACCATTAGAATTTCAAGTCGGAGATAAGGTCTATCTAAAAATATCACCCACAAAAGGAATCATTCGATTTGGAAAAATGAGTAAATTAAACCCTAGGTATGTTGGACCATTTAAAGTCGCTGACAAAGTTGGCCCTGTTGCTTATAGACTAAATTTACCCCAAGAATTAAGTGAGGTACACAACACTTTTCACGTATCTAACCAAAAGAAATGTCTAACAGATGAGGCATTAAAAATACCAATTTCAGAGATCAAGATAGATAAGAAACTTCAGTTCGTGAAGGAACCTGTAGCCATTATAGGCAAAGAGGTAAAGAGGCTAAGAAGAAATAGAATGCCCATAGTGAAAATTAGGTGGAACGCAAAAAGAGGACCTGAATTCACATGGGAAAGAGAAGATGAAATCAAAAGGAAATACCCCCATCTATTCTAAATCAGTAATCAGACAAGTCCTTCTCAATATTAGAATTTACTCTCCAATAAATTTCGGGACGAAATTATTTTTACGGGGGGAACCCTAAGAATTAAAAGTTTAACAAGTTATATTCTTATATATAATACTCATTGTTTGACTAACCCGATATGTAATTTTATATGTTTAACATATATATAGGTATGTTGTACGTATGCATGCTTGCATGCATGCGTAAATTTTACGTGTACATGAATTTGTATGTATAAGTTTTTGGATATCAAGCATTATATGATCAAGTATCTCAAATTTTTAGCACCAAACATACATCAAATCATACACCAAAGAAACCAAAATACAACCTAACCAAACACCACAAAACAATAAAACATCAAGGAAAGCTTAGCATCAAAACAAAACTAAGCAAACCTGAAACACCTAAACCTCAAACAAAAGCAAAAGCATAACCTAAGCTCTAGTTCGGTTCATTAAGATGACAAAACAACCCGGTTAACAACCTAAACCTTAGTTAAGCATCTCATTAATAACCAATGACTCACTTACCTCCTTTGGTTGCCACCTATCTCCACCATAACACCAAACAAGACCAAAACCCGCCACCTAGCACCCTAGAGGCCGACTAATACCACCTATAATCTCCACATCACACCTCTAATCCTAGAGTTCATCATTACAAACCCAACTACAACATGCAACTCTCGGCCGATGGGCTGCACACACAAACAATACCATTACAACCGCATACCACCACCAACCTTGCTCTCGGTTACCACCACCACCTTGCTCTCGGTTACCATCACAACTCCTTCACCTCTCGTCTTACACCACAACCGAACACCACCAACATCTCCACTCTCGGTCATTACCATTACACCATCCAAGCTTTAATCAACCACCATCTTCCAAACCATTGTAGCAAAGGAATCAAGATCGGGGAGCCCAAATCAAGTCGGATCATCAAGGAAAGAAGCTACAATCAACTACCCTCACTCTCTCCCATTATCAAAATCAAGGTTTCAAATCTTAAACTACTTAAGATTATAAGTTATATGTGTTTAAACAACACATATAATCAACCCTTGTGATTAAACATGAAAAGTTCTTCATCAAACACTATGAATATTTCATCTTATTCAGGAATCAATAAGAAAGATTTGAGAATCTAAAAAATAGGATAAATAATGAAATTAAACAAAAAGATAATAAATAAGGGTTGAAATTATGCATAAACTTGATAAATTTGATATGTTACTCAAATAACTGTGATTGTGGGAATAAAAACGGTAAATATATTAAAAATATTAAGGATTGAATTTCTGCAAATTTTGGTACATGTATCAGTAAAATAATTTATATAAATTATTTAAGTGTTTGGAAACAAATTTTATGCTGGAAGAACCGAACCTGAAAAGTAATTGAAAAAATTATATATTGATTCTTATCATTTATAAGACTTGTAGAAAAAGTTTTGTGGTCTAATTCAAAGTTATGTATAAATTATAAATTTTAGAAGTTTCTGCTATTTAAAAATCCAGAAAAATACTTAAACTATAAGATAAATTATTAAAAATTTATACAAAGTATAATAATTAGAATAGAGTAGTTTGTATAAAAATTGGATTTTTAGGACATACTCTGCTATTTTTACCGAATATTGTTGAAATGATAACAATCATGAAAATAGGTTCTGCTATGATTTAGAACTTAAGAAAATTTTGAGGAAATATAAATTTTGTGATATGTATCGTGAAAAAGTTTGATATATTTTAGAGGCCGGTAGGTATTTTAGTAAAATTATAAAAATAATAAAAAAATTCCAGAAAATAAACTATAAATAAATGATATATGGAATTTTGATATGTTATATCTGATTTTCGGACACATCTATGGTAAAATTTTCGTGATATATGTTTGATTATAATTTCTGAAATAACTTTTATGATCTGAGGTGTTGAAAATTTTAAAGAAATGATATATTTTCTAAACTATAAATATTTTGTTTATAGGTTACCCATTGGAGTAAGAGGTGAGACTCATAGCCCCATTTTTATATTTATAACTTTTTGGGGGAAAAAGCATACTGTTATATGATTGATGCAGTTAGAAGAATTTTTGAGATATACTGTCATTTATGTTACAACCATTCATTCGGATGTGGAACCGTTGGATAATATAGGTAGCGCTACTTAGGAAAAATATTTCCTGCACCAGAAGGATAAGTGTTGTGATGCTATATTATCTGATTTATGATTTATGTTATGACAGTTATGAATCATCTGGCTATTAAGTAAAGTTTGGTTGTATTTGATGCATCAAAAATATTTTGTTTGAAGTTAAACCTATGATCTCACCAACTTTATGTTGACCATATTGAGTATGCTTTTTTAGGTAAGCAACATGTCTAACAGCATAATGTTCTCCTTTGACGTTTATAATGGCTGGGGAGAAATTATGAGTAAATTTTGTGTAAAACTAACTGTAAACATGTATGATCGTAAGCTTGCTATTATGGTGGACGCCCATTTCCATCATTACCAAAGATGTATGTAGCAGTTAGATATTATGTTGGTAGGATTAGGATGATATTATGTCAAATTTTGATTGTTAATGATATGATGTAATTCTAACTTTATATTATCTATGATTATGTAATGAAGTATGTTATGTTATGTTTTGTTGTGCTAATCTGTTTATTCTTTTAATCAATGAGTTCTGAAGAAGCAAGTCACATTCCAAAGCATTCCACGATTCTGCCGGGATGTGACATTATTCAATCAAAATTCAATTTAATTTCAATATAGAATTAATTTCTTCTTCTAGATCTGTTTATTCTGATCAATATGTTCTTGAGCTCTTTTTCATCAACTTCATCTTCTTCAACTTCTGCTATCATCAGGTTTAAACAAATGTAGTTTGATATTGCATTTATATGATTTTGATTGATACGAAACATAAATGTATCTTGTTTTTCATTCTAGTTTCATTTAGTTTTGTTTATATTTATAGGCTGAAACATCATCCTTTATATAACAAAGGTTGTTTTTACTCAATAATCACTTTGATCTACCCAATTTACTACATCACGAGTTATACCATGTCTTCAAAAATGATTAAAGATATTCAAATTAACAATATAATTCAATCACTTGATTGTGTTTTTTCATTATTCCGAATTGATATACGATTTTTATACTATTTTTTATATTAGCAACTCGATTGTACTGTTTGTTGATATTTGACCTACATTTTTTATTCTATTTATTATATTAGCACAATCGATTGTACTATTTACCATATTGTGTTGTTTTTCCGACAGTGCTACTTAATGTTCTATGTATATCAGTTATGTCATTTGATCTTTTGTTTCTTTATGTTTTTTGTTAATTCTAGGCTTTCGTAGCCCAGCTTGTAAGAAGTATTACGTTCTTAGTTGCTGATTCATATAAACCTAAAGTTGGTATGGTGTTTTCTTTTTTGATAAAGTGTGTCATCTCTATTGTGATACCCTACTTAAATCCCACATCGGCCATGGACAAGAGAGATTCCTGGTTCTATAAGGAATGTCCGGTCTCTAATATCATCAACGCGTTTTTGACGTATTGGCTGTGGATGAGAGGAGAACTCCAAAGTTAAGCATGCTCTGGTGGCAGCAATCCAGGGATGGGTGACCTCCCTGGGAAGTTCACTAGGGCAACCAAAAGCAAATCCTTGAGCTTCTTGGAAGCAAAGCGAATAATATTGGTGGTATGAGGGGCCGAGTATTACATCTATGGTGCTTATCATAAGTTACGTTTTTCGAATGTGTTGGATTTAAGCAAAGAGAGAAAGCAATGTGCCAGATTTCATAACATGCGATAAAAAAAGAGCATGTTATTTCCCTCTAAAACAAAACAAAATGTGCTATTTTACTGTACTCGTAATAGAAAGTACTGTATCATGGTACATCAGTTAAGAGTGTGTTGTTTACGTTAAATCAGCACACAACATGTTGTTTTAAACTATATCAGCATAGAGCATGTTGTTTTACATTAAATCTTCACAGAGCATGTTGTTTTACATTAAATCAGCACAGATCATGTTACATGTTGTTTTAGAGTGTGGTGTTTACCTTAACTTGTTGTTGTAGTGTAAACAACATAAAAATGTATGTTGTTTATATAATGTACTATCCTAAACAACACGGAACCTAATGTCTTATCATGAAATGATACATAACATAAAACAACACATAAAGTGTTTTTGGTATCATGAAGCAACATAAAATGCATTGTGTTATTGTAAAATAGAAAAATTTCACAATAGGTTCATATGATGTTTTAAGATAAAAACACAAAACATGATGTTTTACCCTGAAACAACACATAACGTGTTGTCTTACGTTAAAACTATATAAAGTATTGCCTTACCATAAAACAACGCATAATGTGTTGTTTTTGTTGATACATATGTACCTAGATCCTGATATGAATGTAATATGTCTTGATTGTCTTACACTTATGTAATCGTTGGGTACTTAATGAAATACAAATGTTTGGTAGTGTTTATAATGTTTAATATTTCATTAATGAGTTGTTTAATGCATATTGACTTGATTATATAGGTTTGTGGTTGTTTGAATAAATCTTGATAATGTAATGACAAATGAATACATTCAAACTTAGCAATATGAAGTTCTCATGCGAATGGACCATACGCATGAACAACTTCAGGCGAATGACTCAGTCGCATGACTGAACCAGGAGATTGGATCAGTCGTATGATTGTAACATGAGATTGGCTCAGTCGCACGACTGAACACTCAGTCATGCGAATGGACCAACTGCATGGCTCAATCGCACGACTGAACCATACTAATGGTTCAGTCGCCCGAATGAGCAACCCTAACCTATAAATACCACCTAATTCGTGGAAAAACGTAAGCATTCAATCTACTTCGACTCCAGACGTACCCTAGCCGTCCAGAAGCCTCTAAGTTCGTACTCCAAGTTCATAGAACGCTGTAGATCGATTCCTAATCGATCCTTGACGTTAGATTCAATACGTTATTGTTTCTACGTGCGTTCTCACCGATTGGATCGCCAATCAAATAGTATTCCGCACTATTTGGTTTGGTTAACATGTTAATCAGTTGGAGTTTTGTTCAAATACCAGATCCTAACAGTTTTATTGTAAAACAGCACAACTTCGTAACAAATTATTTTTATAAAAAATGTAGCAATACTATAGTTAAATTAAAAAAAAGAATGCTTGATTTTATAGCTCAAATTATTTTAAAAAATAATATCATATAAAAATGTTATAAACGTTTAAATAAAGTAAGGGAATATTTAAAAAGTTAACAAAAATGGTTTTCTCATAATATCCTTGGAACCACTTTTTCTCCTTAATATTAATCTTAACCATTGATTTATGTAATAATTAGCTGAGATCACTTTTATATTTTTTTAATAAAATGCATTTTTTAGTTTAATCAACCCTTATACACACAAATATATAGATATATATATATAATATATTATATAATATATATATATATATATATATTATATATATATATATACATATATATCTAGATATATATTACCTATCTATATATATATATATATAGATATATATATATATATATATATATATATATATATATATCTATATAACTCATTTCAATGAAATATAACATAAAATAAAAAAATAAAAACACAAAAATATTTTCCTCATTTCCCTCTTTCTCAAAAAAAATAAAATATAGAAAATAGAACTCGTTTCTTTAAAAAAATTCGTTTTATACATGTGTAATGCCGGATTTAAACAAGTATATAACCAGATTTACACTTGTTAAAATAAAAGGTGGATGATATTTTTAAACAGTATATCAGTATGATACGCTTTAAAAATATAAAAAATACAAAATTAAAGCTAATTTTTTTTAAAAAAAAAATATCATGAAAAAAAGTTATGAACATTTAAAGAAAATATTGAAATGACATTAGAGTTACACGTGATATTAATTATGTGTCCCATATTGGTTTTTAAAGTTATTATAAAAAAAGGATATTCTTATGATAACCCTACCCTATATGTGTGTATGTGGAAAAACTATTATTACAACAAAAACATAAATATTTTGATTGATGTTCATGGGTTTTCACTTGTTCTCCACTAACAAAGAGTTTTCATTTAAACTTTACCCTATATATATCCTAATGGGAAATAGTAAAAAATAAACTAGGGAAATAATCCCATAAAATTCAAACAAAGAAATAAAATACGCAGTCATATAGCATAAAAGTGGGAGAAAAGTAAAAACAAAATTAAGTGTCACATTTCACAAGTGAAATTGATGCATTTTACATAAAATAAATCCATTTCACAAGTGAAATCAACAAGACGTCTCCATCTTCTTTTTTTTTGTTTTTCTTTTTCATAATTTCGAGAATATAAGGTTTTTTTTTTTTCTTTTTCCTTCTTTTAAAATTTTGGATTTTTTAGAATTAAAATACATGGCTAGCATTGATTTCCTAGTTCCCTCTTTTTTATGTTTTTTTTAACCTCCTCCTATATAAGGGAGGTTTCAAATGTTAACTCAACATTATTATGTTAGCCATATTAGCTTTTCAAAATCAATTAAAATCATTATTATTATTATTTTTGGAACACCAATAGTACACATATATAAAAGCATGTTATTTTATGTATATGTGTAAATTCGTAAGCATAAAAAATTTTATAGTAGTTTAAAGTACATTTAAATCTATAAATATTTAAGAGATTTAAGTATGACTTAAGCTAGTGATAACACCCGGATATTTTCTTTGAAGCCGACGAAAGAAGAAAAAGAAATAAAGTCCAAAGTCGGGGGACCAAACTTGCCAAAACGGGAGAAAGATTGGATGAGTGGGGGAATAAGAAGGGAGGGTAGCCCACACCCTCCTCACACTTGTAAAAATTCTGCCAAAGAGGGAAGAGAGGGAGAAAAAAGAGAAAAGCTTGGTTCTTGTGGATCCGAGCATGAAAGTTGAAGTGTAGCGGGTTGAATCGAAGCTCTACTCGACGGTGTTGTTTGTGTGAGTTCTAGGACCCCTCTTTTACACGTTTTCAACTGATTTGGGGCTGGAACACATAGTGAAACTCGTTTTTGAAATGAGTGTGTTTGACCCATGTGTATGTGTTTGTGTGTGATGCGAGTGGAGTTGGATTTCGGGCTTGTGTGTGCTTGAATGGTGTTGTGGTATGTATTCCTAAGGGTTAGGATGGTTGATTTGGGCTTAGATTGAGTTTGGAAGAGCTTGGAGGTCGAAAATGGCAGATTGAGTTCGGGATGAACTGCATTCTGCATCAGTTAGGGCTATGCGACCGAATGGCATGCGACTGGAGGCCATGAGGCCGAATGGCATGCGACTGAGGTCCATGCGCACGATTGCCATGCGACTGAGGTCCATACGCATGGAAGTCATACGACTGAAGTTCATGCGTCTGTAAGGTATGTGATTGAAGGTTATGCGACTGAGGTCCATGCGACTGAGGTCCATTCGTACGAACGGTATGCAACTGAAGCCCATGCGCCTGAAGTCATGCGACTGAAGGCCATAAGCATGGAAGTCTTGCGACTGAGAGTCCATACACATAGGTGTCCATTCGCCCATAGGTCCATCCGCATAGGTTCATTCGCATAGGGTCCATTCGCCTAATGTCCATTCGCTTAAGTGTTCAGTAACTTGGAAGGCCATGCGACTGGAGGGTGTCCATACGCCCAAGTAGGGCTCATACGCCCGAAAGAACGTAGTTTATTTACTGACTTTCAGGGGAAAGTGCAGATGTAAGTTTTGATGTGGAAGGTTCCCGGGAGTTCATATAAGATGACTTTTGAGGCCATAGAGGTTATGTTGGGCATAGATGATGTTGAGGATGTATGATGTTGTATGATTATGCATGATGTATGTTATGTATGTATGATGATGCCCTGTATGATGATATTGACTGTGTATGTTGATGTTCCTTATTATGATGTATGTTTATCTTTCCCGTGGCTTTACGCGTTATGTTAATGAATGAAAGGAAAGTATTATGTAACGTAAAGTGGAAGATAATGAAAAGAGAAACATGATGAATGAATGCATGCAGTAATAATGAATGAATGTAAGAAAGGCTTGCAAGCAAATGTATGGAGGTTCACACCCAATGAAGGGTGTTAGCTCAACGGTGTGCGGGTTAGCTACCCCGGAAGGATGCACACTGGGGTCCAATATTTGTGATTGACCATATGTATGGGATCCTTGCCACTTGCCCTTGGTACTGGAGTCAGCTCTGTGCCCAATGTTCGAGGTCTATGAAAGAGCTCAGGCCCTGTTACCCGCTTCGTGCACAATGTTCGGGGTATAGCATATGGCATTGATCCGAAATGAAAGAGAAAGATAAATGGTGAATGTACTTGCCCTAGGTACTGGAGTCAGCTCCGTGCCCAATGTTCGAGGTCTATGAAAGACCTCAGGCCCAGTTACCCGCTTCGTGCACAATGTTCGGGGTAATGTACATGTCATCGAAAGTAATGAACGTACGAATGAAAGAAAGAAAGTATGAACGATTAATGAAGATAATAATGATATTATCTATGTGTACGTATGATGTATGATCGCATGAAGGTAAAGAACAGTTTTAATGAAAGAAAAGTATGTTTTATTATAAAACTAGAACTCACTTAGCAACACTGGGTTTTATGTGTTTTCAGTTGGCAGGTAATGTTTGTTGAGGATGGCATGGGGCGGCTACTCAGCTCTTTTGGATGACATTATTTTGTTTAAATGTTTTTGCATTGTAATGCGAACGAACGATGTTTGAATGAATCATTGTATTAACTTGCAAAAGCATATATAATAAAATGAGATGTTTATTTTGATGATTCCGCTGCGTTGTTTATGAAAGTTAAATGTAATTATAAGTTTTATGAGCGATGAGGATCCAACTATAAGCGTCCCAGGAACGGGGCCTTACAAGTTGGTATCAGAGCAAAAGTTTACGTGAAATGGGTAAATTTTCAAAATAAACCTTAACTTAAACTGAAAATAGGACGGAAAGGGAAGGGATGCCAATCTGAGTAGCTGCGTGCCATCAGATATTTTTCTTAATGTTAATCGGTATTACGTGCGCATGTTATGTGGTTATGTGTTGTTTGTAGATTTTAATACTGATGTAGTCAGGACAGATAATGCTTTGGGTATGAAGAGTAAAGTAAGTGGCTAATCACAACTGGCCACTATAATTAGGGACTTACTATACTTGACATAAACTGAGTTGTTCCCTTGAATGACTGTGTTGGTGTTTGAATCTTTCAATGTGTGTGAGAATGGCCGGTGGTAGATCTTCAAAAGCTTCTAGTGGTGGTGGTCGTGGTGGGCTTGGTGCTGAGCCGCGACCCAAGAGGGGAAGACCCAGAGTGGAAAAGGTGGTTCATGAGGAATCCGAGACCCCTCATCCGGAGGGTGGTGATGAGAGTGCAAACTTAAGGGCCTCGGTAAAGGAGGCTGTTGTTGAAGAGGTGCATCAGGTCATGCAGACAATCTTACCGTCTGTGGTGACTGAAGTTATCAGGGTTGTACGGGAAGGGGAAAGAAAGGAGAGAAACAGGTCCTCGGGAGGACGGGAACAACCGGAGCCTGAAACGGTTCTCTCTGATGATGAAGAAGAGGAAAAGAAGAGCCTACGCTAGAGGCGGCACGAGGCTGTAACTATGGGGGGTTTCAACGGTGCAAGCCCCTTACTTTTGATGGTAACGGCACTGCTGCTGCGGCTCACTGGTGGGTGAGAGAAATGAAAGTTGTTTTAAATATCAGCGAGTGCCGAGAGGATCAAAAGGTGAAGTTTGCTGCCCATTCTTTCGTGGACTCAGCTTTATGCTGGTGGGACAATATTGTCCAAGCTGAGGGTAGTCGGGCTATTGGGAGGATGAGATGGTCCGAACTGAAGAAGTTGGTAATCGAGGAGTTCTGTCCTCATAGAAAAATGGACAAAGTTGAGAGGGAGTTCCTGCAGTTAGAGGCGGGGACGATGACACATCAACAGTACACCACCAAGTCTAACGAGATGGCACGGCTGGTGCCTGATCAAGTGACACCCTTGTCTTGAAAGATTAAAAGGTATATTCAGGGCTTGCCGGCGGATATCCGCAGGCCCATGATCGCCGCCCGACCGAGCACGTTTAGGTCAGCAGTGGATTTGGCAGGGAGATTGTATGATGAGAGGACTGTAGTGGTGGTGGCTGAAGGTAGCAAGAAGGGTGGTGGTGATCGTAACTGGAATGGGAAGAGGTTTGGTCGGGGTGATGCCTCGACGGGTAACAAGAAGGCACGGGTGGATGATCGTCATGTAGTCACACCGGGTACGGGATCGAAGAAGTGTGGAAAATGTGGGAATGAGCACAACGGTAAGTGTAGATGGGGGTTGAATATCTGTTTCAAGTGTGGGAAGCCTGGTCATATGGCTAGAGATTGCAAGGGTACGAGGTGTTTCAACTGTAGGGAAAGTGGTCATATGAGTAAGGACTGTAAGAAGCCGAGGGCCGAGTGTTCGGGGGTGAAGAAGACGGGGAGTGAAGGACCAAGGGCAAGCGCCAGGTTATTCACTATGACACAGGAGGAAGCTAGGACGGACCCTGATGTTGTGTCCGGTACGTTTCTAGTGAACCAAACTTTAGTTTTTGTGTTATTTGATTCTGGTGCTAGTAAAAGTTTTATTTCTACTGCTTTCCGTGCTAAGCTGCCTGTTAGTAGTAGACGTGTTGATGCACCCTTTGATGTAGAAACTGCCATAGGTAAGTCTACTCGGATTTCTGAGATGATAAAAGACTGTGATGTGGAACTAGAAGGTCATAAGTTTCCTGTTAGACCGTTCGTGATGACCTTAGGTGGTTTCGATTTGGTTCTTGGGATGGACTGGTTAGCGGACTTTGAGGCGAACATTGTGTGTCGCAAGAAGATGATTTGTCTGACAGCGCCTGACAAGAGTTCGGTAACGGTGTATAGGGACCGGGTCACGACGATTCCGAAAGTGATTTCAATGGCGGTGGTGGGAAAGTGTATGAGGCGCGGATGTAGTGCCTTTTTGGCCTATGTAAAGGATGTGGATACGCTAACATCAAAACCATCCGATGTACCGGTTGTGTGTGATTTCCAGATGTATTTCTCGAAGACTTACCAGAAGTGCCACCTGACAGAGAGGTCGAGTTTTAGATTGATCTGATACCGGGTGCCCAACCTGTTGCCAAGGCACCGTATCGGCTGGCTCCGACGGAGATGAAAGAGTTGATGGAGCAGTTGCAAGAGCTGTTTGATAAGGGGTTCATTAGACCGAGTATCTCTCCTTGGGGTGCTCCAGTACTGTTTGTGAAGAAGAAAGACGGTAGTATGAGGATGTGTATTGACTACCGTGAGCTGAATTAGTTGATGATAAAGAACCGATACCCCTTACCGAGAATTGATGATTTGTTCAATCAGTTTCAAGGTGCCAGTTGGTTTTCAAGGATAAACCTTCCATCAGGCTATCATCGGTTAATAGTAGCAGGATATCCCTAAAACAGCTTTTCGCACGCGTTATGGTCACTATGAGTTCCTCTTTATGTCTTTTGGTTTGACCAATGACCAGCTGCTTTTATGGATCTAATGACTCGAGTGTGTCGGCCGATGTTGGATAAATCAAGGTTTGTGTTTATTGATGATATCCAGATTTATTCGAAGAGCGAGATAGAGCATGACGGTCACATTCGGGAAGTTCTGGAGACGTTAAGAAGGGAGAATTTGTACGCCAAGTTCTCCAAGTGCGCGTTCTGGTTGCGCGAGGTTCAGTTCTTGGGTCATGTGGTGAACCCTGATGGGATTATGGTGGACCCGGCAAAGGTGGAGGCGGTGATGCAATGGAAGTCTCCAAAGACGCCATCCGAGATTCGTAGGTTCTTGGGTTTGGCGGGCTACTACAGAAGATTCATTCAAGACTTCTCTAAGATCGCTTCTCCACTAACTAAGTTGACCAGGAAAGATGTGAAGTTTGTATGGGGTCAAGCTCAAGAGAAGGCGTTCGAGGAATTGAAGGCAAGATTGACTCAAGCTCCTGTTCTGTCATTACCCGATGGAAGTGAAGATCTGGTGGTTTTTCTGATGCTTCCTACTCGGGGTTGGGGTGCGTGTTAATGCAGAGAGGAAAGGTTATAGCCTATGCATCCCGACAGTTGAAGGTTCATGAGGTCAATTATCCTACTCATGACTTGGAGCTAGCAGCCGTGGTCTTTGCGTTAAAGATTTGGAGGCACTATCTTTCTGGGACGAAGTGCACCATATTCACTGACCACAAGAGCTTGAAGTACTTCTTTGAGCAGAAGGACTTGAACATGAGGAAAAGGAGATGGTTGGAGCTCATAAAGGACTATGATTGCGAGATCCATTACCATCCGGGCAAAGCCAACTTGGTGGCGGATGCCCTTAGCCGAAAAGAGAGGCCCGAGCCGATTCGGGTGAAAGCATACCAGTTGATCATGACTTGGGATGTGATGAAGCAAGTCAAAGAGTTTCAAGATGAGGCATTGAAAGAAGATCATCTTAACTCTGAAAGAATGAGAGGTCTGGTCACGGAGTTGGGTGAAAACACACTTGGTGTTAGAACCCGATTTGGACGAATGTGGATTCCTCGTTTTGGGGATCTACGGGTGAAGATTATGGATGAAGCTCACAAGACTCGATACTCTATTCATCCCGGTGCTACAAAGATGTACCAAGACATGAAGAAAGATTATTGGTGGCCGGGTATGAAGCGTGACGTAGTGGAGTATGTGAGTAAATGTCTTACTTGTTTACAAGTGAAGGCCGAGCAACAGAAGCCGTATGGGAAGATCCAACCTTTGGATATACCGGAATGGAAGTGGGAGCACATCACCATGGATTTCATTACGAAGCTACCACGTACTCCGAAAGGGTATGATGCCATATGGGTGATAGTTGACCGTTTGT
Source organism: Flaveria ramosissima (assembly GCA_025215565.1). Taxonomy (NCBI): domain Eukaryota; kingdom Viridiplantae; phylum Streptophyta; class Magnoliopsida; order Asterales; family Asteraceae; genus Flaveria; species Flaveria ramosissima. The sequence continues at coordinate 27,330,935 of CM046040.1, read as the reverse complement.
CGAAGAGTGCTCACTTCATGCCGATCCGCGAGACATATTTATCCGAGAGGTTGGCCGATCTATTCATCAAGGAAATTGTAACTCGTCATGGTGTGTCGGTGTCTATTGTGTCTGATCGTGACACCCGGTTTACATCTAAATTTCGGAAGAAATTTCACGACGCGATGGGGATGAGGTTACATATCAGCACGGCTTATCACCCCCAGACAGATGGTCAGTCCAAAAGGACCATTCAAACATTGGAGGATATGCTTCGTGCTTGTGTTATTGATTTTGGAGGAAGTTGGGATGACCACTTACCGTTAGCTGAGTTCTCATATAACAATAGTTATCATGCCAGTATTGGCATGCCTCCTTATGAGATGCTATATGGTAGGAGATGCAGAACACCCGTGTGTTAGGGTGATATTGGTCAGAAGGAGTTAGGAAGAGATGAGGTAATCGAGGCTACGACTGAGAAGCTTGAAAGGATCAAGGCCTTGATGAAGGCAGCCAAAGATAGACAGAAGTCGTATGCTGATAAACGACGCAGACCGTTTGAGTTCCAGGTGGGTGACCGGGTTATGTTGAAGGTCTCACCTTGGAAGGGTATCATCCGGTCAAGAAAGCGGGGCAAGTTGAGCCTAAGGTATATAGGACCTTTCCAAATCATTGCTCGAGTAGGAGAGGTGCCCTATAGACTGGAATTACCAGATGAGTTAAATGGAATTCACCCGACATTCCATGTATCTCATCTGAGGAAGTGTTTAGCGGATGAAGATATGATTGTTCCACTGGAGGATATCGAAGTGGATGAACGGGTCAATTATGTGGAGCAGCCAGTGGCAGTCATCGATCGAAAAGAGAAGAGACTGAAGAATAAAGTGGTTCCTCTTGTGCGTGTATAGTGGAAGCACAGGAAAGGATCCGAGTCTACGTGGGAGACTGAAGAAGAAATGAGGCAGCATTACCCACGTCTGTTCGAGGAATAACAGGTTTCGGGGACGAAACCTATTTAACGGGGGTGGACTTGTAACACCTGGATCTTTTCTTTAAAGCCGACGAAAGAAAAAAAAGAAATAAAGTCCAAAGTCGGTGGACCAAACTTGCCAAACGGGAGAAAGATTGGATGAGTTGGGGAATAAGAAGGGAGGGCATCCCACACCCTCCCCACACTTGTAAAAATTCTGCCAAAGAGGGAAGAGAGGGAGAAAAGGGAGAAAAGCTTGGTTCTTATGGATCCGAGCGTGAAAGTTGAAGTGTAGCAGGTTGAATCGAAGCTTAGAGACTAAATAGGTGCATGTTTTTGACAATTTTTGCACCTTTAGTCTCAAGTTCCCCTCATCTTCATCAGAAGAATCATTGGGGGATGAGATAATTGGACCAAAGTCCTCTCTCTCACCACCAGCTTCAGGTTCTTGGTTGCTGGATTTCCTCTGCACATTGACAGCCTCAGTTGAAATGTCAATGGGCTGAGTTGCCATGGTTGAGGTCTTAATGATGTAATCACTTGCAGAAGTGAGAGCCTCTTCCATATGGATCTACTGAACAAGTTCAGGTTGATCCACCTCAGTAATGGGTGACTGATGTGGGCTAGACATAGGGGACTCAGAAGCACTCATCTCTCTTTGAGTAAGGGAAGAGTAGAGAGACTCATGGTACTCATTGAAACCTAAGTCTTCATAAGTATAGAATTCAAGGTTGGTAATGTGTTGATTTAAGTCTAAAGGCTGGGGATGGTAACTGTTCCCTGAAGGTTGTTCACTTAAGTGTTGAGACTCAGAATGAAGACTTAAGGTAGTTGGGCTTGTGAGCTCATCAGGCTGAGCATGATGAACCTCAACACTGATTCTTGAAGAGATGGGAGTGGTTTGCTCCTTAGGGGAAGTGAGAGCTCTAGTATCCACTTCCTCCTGTATGGAGTGTATAGGGGCCTGCACAATCTCAATAGCTTGAACAAGGGTTCGTTTGAATTTTCTTTGGTAGGTGAGGGTGATTTGTGGTCTTTTTGGTGGTTGGGAGGTAGAAGGTGTGGGTTCAACACTAGTTTGGTGCTAGGTTGTCACCTTGAGCAATGAGCTCTAACATTTTTGGGACAAGGGCTGTTTTTACCCTTGAGAAGCCTACAGTTGGCTTCTTCATGATTTTAAAGATGCCGGGCTTCATCTGTCTTAATTTAAGAATATTACCTGTTTACCTCAACTGTGAGCCCAGTTCATAGTTAAGAATGTATTGAACATATCTAGGAAACATGTAGTATTCTAAGGAGTCCAAGTTAGAAAGCAAATTTGTGTAAACTAACTGAGAGTACCTGAACTTGACCCCTTGAACCATTCCATACACTAAGAAGGAGAGATCCTCAGGAATCTGGTCCCACCCTCCATGCTTGTTTGACAAGTTGTGGATAACCACATAGAGTAGGTATTTTCATTGGGATGAGACTTTCCCTTTCTTGAAGGTCTTTACAGAGAAATCTCCCTCATAGCCCATCTGCACAAAAGAATGTTTAACAGCTTCCTTTGGGAAGGACAACTCACCTTCTTCATCATCTAGCTGTAAATGAGTGTTGATGATTGCCGTAGTGATGAAGATTGTCATCCCCTGCACTGTGGAAGACAGTGCCTTCTCCCCATCCATAATGACCTCTTGGCAGGTCTTCCAAAATTCAAGCAGATGATCCTCATAAAGAGTAGGATCAATGGTTAGGGAGGTTAAGTAGTTGGATAAATCGAGGAAACGACAAACCTCTGAGAAACTTTCATCTTTCTCAGACTTCAACAGAGCAAGCTGGTTGTGTTACCTGTGAAGTTACATGGAGAAGTCAGGGTTGTTTCTACGGTTTAGATTGGCCATTTTGAGAAGCTTAAAGGTAAAGGAAGGTGAAGAACAAAGGCAGTTTCAGAGAATTTACGTTTAAGGAATAGTGTAATTGAAGAAGATAGTGAAAGACGGGGGAACTATTGGGTATTTATGTGAAAAGGATTTGAGACAACGTTAATAAAAGAGGATAAACTTTGAAATCTTCCGAAGGTAAATTGCTTTCGGAAGGAAATTGTTCTTTTAAAAACATAAAAATACTTAAGTTGATTACAAGTTTCGGAAGATATTTCAGAGATTTCTTCCGAAGGTAAAAGTACTGAAGTAGTTATTTGTTTACTAAGACATAAGTTTCTTCAGAAGGTAAATATAAATCTCCCGAAAAGTAAAGAGAACAAAATTTTCAAAAATCTAAGAAATGTCTTTTGAAAAGATTTTCTTCTAATGAGAACAAGGGCTTATGAAGGTGATTAAATAGACAACTTAGGACACATAGGTTTTAGAAATAATATGATTAAGTTTTAAGAAAAGCTATTCAAAGTTAATCATCCCAATAGCTAATACAAGATATTAAATCTTTGTTCATCAAAATCTTTGGTGAACAAATCAGCATGTTGTTAATTTGTGTTAACTTTGACTAGTTTGATTAATCTCTTTTCAAAGTTATCTCTAATCAAATGATACCTGATATTGATATGCTTTGTCCTTGAGTGCTGCACAGGATTTTTGTGATAGGAGTCTCCTTGAAGTTGAATCCATAGTCCAGCATCTAATTTTGAATCCAAAGCACTTGAGCACAGCAGCTTACAGCAGCAATGTATTCAGCCTCAGCAGTTGATGCGGACACACAAGATTGTTTTTTACATTGCCAAGAGACTATACTTCCACCAAGAAACTGACATCCCCCTGATGTAGACTTTGCAGTCATGTTGCAACCACCATAGTCATTATCTGTATAAGCATACAGATTAATGTCAGAATTCTTTGCATACCAAACGCCAAGTGATGGAACACCTTTGAGATATCTTAAAATTCTTTTGGCAGTGATTAGGTGTGACATCTTGGGGTTGGCTTGATATCTTGCACAAATGCATGTAGCAAACATGATATCAGGCTTGCTAGCTGTGAGGTACATAAGAGACCCAATCATTGCCCTATAGAGATGTTTATCAACACACTCCCCCTTAAGATCAGGTCCAAGGGAGTTGTTCCTGGCTATGGGTGTCTTAGCAACCTTACAATCAGTCATGTTACACCTTTTAAGTATGTCTTATAAGGGACTGTATTGAAGTATACTTTGACTGACTTAGAAGAGGTCATTGTCAACTTGCTTCACTTGAATTCCTAGAACGAAATTGAGTTCCCCCATGGCACTCATTTCAACCTGTCCTTCATCAGCTTCTCAAAGTCTTTGCAGAGCTTTGGATTAGTTGACCCAAAAATAATGTCATCTACATATACTTGAACTAGCATTATGTCATTTCCTGTTCCTTTGATGAATAGAGTTCCATCAATAGTACCCCTTTTGTAGCCATGCTGAGAGATACTAAGATAGAGTCTCATACCCCTTCCTTGGTGCTTGGTGCAGCCCATAAAGAGCTTTATCAAGCCTGCTGACATAATCAGAATGATCAGGATCTACAACCCAGGTGGCTGTCTGACATAACAACCTCTACATCATCACCCCATAGAGAAAAGCACACTTGACATCAGTTGGTAGACCTTGAAGTTCTTGGATGCAGCAAAAGCTAGGAATATCTTGACAACTTCAAGTCTTGCTATAGGAGCAAAAACATCTGCGTAGTCAATTCCTTCTTCTTGAGTATACCCTTGAACAACTAGTCTTGCCTTCTTCTTGATGACAAGTCCTCTATCATTCTTCTTATTCCTAAACACCCATTTGGTTTCTATGGTAGTCTTCCCTTGAGGAAGAGGACATACGTTCCAAACCTTTTGCCTTTTGAATTAAAGCAGCTCCTCTTGCATAGCTTCAACCCACCTTCCATCCTTTAGAGCCTCATCAATCTTCTTTGGCTCTTCCTGGGACAAGAAACAAGAGTGAAGACAAACATTTGCATCATGGGTTTGTCCTCTTGTTCTCACCCATGAATCAACATCTCCAATGATGTTTGTGGTAGGATGAGACTTATGGATCCTTAGCTGAGGGATCATAGAAAGTTGCTTAGACATATCTAAATTTAAGAAATCCTAATCTGGAAAAGAGGATTCACCCTCCATAGCAGCACACTTATCAAGATTGACTTGATCCAATGAGTGTATGACATCATTGATGTTGTCTTCAATGAAGTGGTTATCAGCATCAAGAAATTCATGATCACTTTCACCACCACCACTTTCTCCAACATTTGAAGCTCCTTCATCTGAGTTTTGTGCCTCTAAGCTGGGTTTTGAAGGCACCCCAGAAGTATCAGCAGGATTTATCATTGATGTGCTGGTAGAAGCTTCATTTGCAGGATTAGTTACCACTGGAGCTGAAGATATGTAGCTTGAAGGTTTTCTTAGCTCAAATCTTGGGTTGGGATCACCTGTAGGTAGTATATCTGTGGACCCTGAAACATGCTCACAAGATTTGTTAAAACAGTTGGTAACTAAATCAAGATCAAATAGCCAATCCGGACCAGAACATTTCACACTGAGAGTGTGCTCATTGAAAGTCACATTGGCTGACTCCTCAACTATTCTAGTTCTAAGATTGTATACTCTATAAGCTTTAGCTTGAGAAGAGTATCCAATAAAATGTCCATCATCTGATTTCTCAGCAAACTTGACAATTTGATCTTTGGAATTCAAGATGGTGCAAGGACATCCAAATGACCTGAGAAAACCAATGAAAGGTTTTCACTTGTGCCAAAGTTCATAAGGAGTCTTACCATGTGTCTTAACTACTAAAACTCTGGTTTGCACATAGCAAGCAGTGTTTACTGCCTCTGCCCAGAAGGTGATGGACAGTTTAGAGTCAGGTAACATAGTTCTTGCAGCTTGAATTAGTGTCCTGTTTCTCCTCTCAGCAACACCATTTTGCTGAGGAGTCCTGGGAGCATTATATTGTCTTGTAATACCTTTTTCATCACAAAATATATCAAGGATTTGATTCTTGAATTTAGTTCCTTGATCATATCTTATGGTTTTGACCTTGTGATGACATTGATTCTTAATCTTTAAGATGAAATTCTTTAGAATCTCAGGGGTCTCATCCTTAGTTCTAAGAAAGAAGACCCAAATGAATCTTGTAAAGTCATATGTGATCACCAAACAATAATAGGTCCTTTCTAGACTCATTACACTGGTGGGGCCAAAGAGATCCATATGTAATAAGTGTAGGGGAGTAGTGATGGAGTTTCTTTCCTTTGGTTTGTGAGATACCTTGTGTTGCTTCCCCCTTCATGCATGCAACACAGAGGTCATCACTTGTAAACTCTTTCTTTGGCATTCCGTTACCAAATCCGTCTTAATTATTTGTTTCATGTTTTTAAAGTTTACATGGCATATTATTTTATGCCAAAGGAAAGACTGATCACTATTTGCTTTAGATAGAAAGCATGAAACTTCTCCTGAGGGAAATGTTTCTTGTAAATCCATCTTATAAATGTTTCCTTTCCTGGGGGCTCTGAGCAGGATATGCTCATGAGGAATGACCACCCTGGGCCTGAGAACAATGAACTCATGCTCAGTAAAGAGCATGTTATGACTCTGGTCATAAAATTGGGATACACTCAGGAGATTGTACCCTAGCTCCTTGACAAAGTTTACATCTTAATGTTGATCTTACCATTTGTGACCCTGCCCCTTCCTGTAATATAACATCTTGCATCTCTTCCAAAAACAACTGGTCCTCCATTAATTCTTTCAAACTTTTGGAGTAGTGACCTATTGCCTGTCATGTGCCTGGAACAGCCACTGTCAATGATCCATACATTTCTGTTTGTGTTGAGCTATTCCTGCACAAAAGAGATGATTAGTTACATTTGAAAACCCAAGCCTCATTGGTCTTGGGCTCATCAAAAGAAGTTGAAGACAATACAACAGTAATTGATCATATAGTCATGCTAGAAGGATCATTTGCTGATGTTGATGAAGAACTTTCAGCCACTTGGTCTTTATTTGTCTTCCACACCACCTTTGGAAGCTTAGACTTAACCTTCAATACTTCGGAAGTTTTAGTGACTTCAGAAGTTTTGATGTCTGGACCTTCGGAAGATCTTGCTTTCATTGCAACAGGCTTTAGTGCTTCGGAAGTATTCGTTTCTTCCGAGACCATATTTTCTTCCGAAGGCAAGTTTCCACTTGTCTTCTTCTTCATTTTGGAGCTTTCGAAGGAAAGAGATTTTCCTTCCAAAGCTTGCTTCTTCTTCTCCAAACTCTTAGAAGTTTCTTTCTTGGTCATGTGGAGAGTATTCTTTGGATTGTAAGCTCAATCCTTAGCAAGATGAGAGGTACTCCGACACATAACATAGTCCATTTTCTTCCTTCTAGGAGTTTTTTTAGAACAAAACTGAACTTGATCACTTTCCTTCTCCATCTTCATCTTTGTAGATGTTGTGGCAATTCTTGTGGGGATAGAACTACCTTTGGAGCTGGATGGTTCAGGTTGTACAACAGTGGTGCACAACTGATCAGCCTTCTTCTTGATGATGGGATGATTTGGACATGAATAAGAACTCTTGTTGATGGAGTTCGAGTTGGTGTCTTCAGCCTTCACCACTTTAAATCTTGCAGAAATGAAGACTTGTTTTTGTGTAGAGTTGAAGGTGGCCTTGATCTCTTGAGCCTTCTTGGACTTTCTTTTGCCCTTCCTGATCAAGTTTTTCTCTTGGACTTGGTCATCCCAACAGCTTTACTCTCCTCAGAGGGATGGTGACCCTTCTTAGAATGCTCTTCTTCACTCTTCTCAAAGCCATTCTTCACCATCTTCTCTTCATCCGCTTCAGTCAAATGGTCTATGAGGGGAAGCTTATGTTCACAAGTTTCACACTTAGGAGATCTTACAGACAGGATTATGTGTGGAGGAGATATCTCACTAGATCCCAGTCCCTGCTTATTTTGATAACAAACTTTTGCATACAAGGATGAGGATATTATGTTCTTGAAGATCTCTTCTTCAAGAACACATTTTTCTGCCTTGGCTTTGTTGATCACAAGCTCAGCCTAGCATTCAGTTAACTTAGTAATAAGATCTTTGATCTGAGTCCTGTAGTTTGTGTGCTCATGTTTAAGATTTGAAATGGTTTTCTCTAAATCTTCTATCTTTAGTTTATAATCATTTTCAGCTCTCTTAAAATTAGCTTTTAAGATATTTAAGGATTCAAGATCAGATCTCATTTCTAAATTATAGGACTTGTATCTATTAACTTTAGCAATACATTCAGGAGTACAAAGATGTTCCAATACCTTGGCTTCATAGTGGTCTGCCATGAGTGTTTGGTTTGGAGATGCATCTTCTACCTGAAAGCTCCATTCAAAGCCTCCTTCTTCAACAGCAACTACAGCTTGCTGCTTTGGCTTCTCATTCTGGGGAGTTCTCTTAGTGTAGTTTGGTATGGCTGTGTTTGGCCACTATTTGTCCTTGGTGCCTTACACTCCCTTGCAAAGTGACCCATCTGGTTACAGTTGTGACACTTTACTTTGCTTTTATCCAGCCCAAACTCTCCACTGGCTGTATTGCTTGGAAACTTCCTCCCTGTCCTCTTGTAGAAATTCTTGGCTCTTTGAGTGAGAAGAGCCATCTTCTTGACTATCTCCATGTACTTCAGATCATCTAGATGGATACAGTCCAAATCTTTAAGGGTGAAGAGAAAGTTGCCTGTGGTTTCATCAGTAGAGACAAAGGCATGAGAAGAACTTGTCACTTGGAAAGGACTTCCTTGAGTGTAGCTTTCTCTTGGAGTCTCTGGAAAGGTGATGAAAGGGCCCTTTTCTGAGTTGTCAGGGTAGCATATAAGATGATGTTGTGGTTCAATGCTTTCCTTTTCAACCACATGGAGGGTGAACTCAGTTGATTGCTGGAGTTACTAGATGAATTTTGCATATTCATCTCCATCTGGTAGCCACTAAGAATACCATACAACTCTGTGAGAGTAAGAGTCTTAAGGTTCTCAGTTCTCTTGATAACAACACAATAATGTGTCCAATGTCTAGGAAGAGAGGACATAAACTTCATTACAATGCCCATGTTCTCAAGAGTTACTCAACCATCCATTTGAGTACCCAAAATCTCAACATACCTGAAGTATTGTTGAGTCATGGTTTCACCTATCTTAAAGGTGAAGTTTTTAAACTGCTGCTTCAGGAGATCCTTCTTGTTCTCCTTTGCTTCATTTGACCCCTCATACATCAGCTTCAGTGCTTTCCATAGTTGCTTGGTAGTTTTGCACTTCTTGAAGCCTCTATAGATGGAGTTTGGAAGAGCAGTTTGAAGGGCTATTATGGCTTTCTAATCAATCTCTATTCTTTTCCTGTCTTCTTCAGAGTAATCAGCCACAGCCTTTGGAATCATACCACCACCAGTAGTAGAAGTGGTGCTTGGTATGTAAGGTCCTTCAACAACAGAGTCCCACATCTTGGAGTCTTGAGACTTGATGAAGCCTTCCATTATATAACACTAAGTATCAAAGTCTTCAGGAGTGATCAGTGGAGACTTTGTCATAGTCCCAATTTTCATATCAGCTTTGGTAATAGCTGCCATTTGAGTTGTTAAGTATTTTCTGTGTGTGAGGGATCTTAAGATGGTGAGATCTTATATCAAGAGCCTGGAACACTCTAATACCAAATGCAGGACCGGTGAATGGTATGCAATTATAACACAACAATACAATGAGGAGAGTTCCTTAAAACACTTAACAGATCAATAGGGAACTGGTTAACTTATGTGAAAGATGCTAAGAACACAAGTAAAATGAGAGACATAACAAGATAGCTAACAACACAAGTATTTGGTTTTCAAGAATGATGTATATTGCTTCTCAAGTTCTTTTACAAATGTTACAAAACAAAGATTAAAGTTACAAGTACTTTAGATACTTTATACTACATCCTACAGCCGGCCATACTTTGAAGGCCAGCAGGATACATTAGACTAGACAACAACAAAATCAAATGTAGAGTCAAAAGGCAGATTGCTCTTTGACTAGTGACTATGACATGCCATAGCTCACATCCTAATATATTATAAAAAGGATAAAAGTACATAAAGTAGAAAGCTCAAACTCAAGACCTCAATGTACAGTTACCAAAAGTATAGACCTTTTCACCAACTCATGTAAGTTGGTGACTGAACAGAGTTACAGTGGAAAGGTGGTCCAGCTTTATGGTAAAGTACATCTGTGTGTTCCTGATATGAACGGGAACAATGAGCTTGGATCTTAGGATTCATATTGATGATAATAAAACTTGAATGATTCGATGCTAAAATAATAATATTGATGAACAACATGATGAACACAAAGTGTTTAATGTTTGATGTTTATTGCTTTGATGCTGAAATCATCATACATGGAGGATGATGACATAATGATATTGTTGATGGAATTAATTCCCACCCTTGGTGGAGAATTATTCACCTTTACATGGATGATATATGTTGCTATTTATACTAATCTAGCAATTACAATAATTACAAAATAAACCCTAGACTAATATTTTTGTTGCTTTTGTTCTTCAAGTCTTCAACTTCAATAATATTGGAAATCTTCAATTTCTTCTTAGGAAGAATACCTAACAATACTCCCCCTAATTTTTAGATTTCTGATGTGAATTAAAGCTTGATGTTGATTTTGTTGAATAGTTGTTCAAAGCTAAGAATGTTGTTGTTGATGCGGAAGCGAGATCTTCAAAACTTTAGAACAACCAATTTTTTTTGATGTTAGCGGCCCAAACAAGTAAATCCAAGTCCACCTTTTCTTTTTGATGTTGGCGGCCCAAACAATTAAATTCGAGTCCACCTTTTCTTTTTGTTTTAATGATGGAGCCCAAGTAACAAACCCAATGGTGTTCACGAGCCCTTTTGCAACCCTAGGTTGCAAACCCTAATTCGGCATCCCTAATGTGGCCGCAAAGGCCACTTTGGTTCGGCAGCCTCTTTAGTTCGGCAGCCGCATATTGCAGCCTACAAACTTTGATTTCTCGCATTGTGTGCATTAGATCTTGTATTGTTGAATTGATTGTTGAATTGTTGATGAAATTACTATTGTAGCATCATGTTGATGAATCCAAATCATTGGATTTCTCATGAAGAACACACTAACCTTTACTCCAAGTTTTCTTCAGATCTTCAATAATTTTAGCAATCTAACCATGAAATCTCATCAAAATCAATATGAATCCATTAACTCCAGCTCTGATACCAATTGTGTGTTCCCGATATGAACGGGAACAATGAGCTTGGATCTTAGTATTCATATTGATGATAATAAAACTTGAATGATTCGATGCTAAAATAATAATAATGACGAACAACATGATGAACACAAAGTGTTTTATGTTTTGATGTTTATTGCTTTGATGTTGAAATCATCATACATGGAGGATGATGACATAATGATATTGTTGATGGAATTAATTCCCACCCTTGGTGGAGAATTATTCACCTTTACATGGATGATATATGTTGCTATATATACTAATGTAGCAATTACAATAATTACAAAATAAACCCTAGACTAATATTTTTGTTGCTTTTGTTCTTCAAGTCTTCAACTTCAATAATATTGGAAATCTTCAATTTCTTCTTAGGTATAATACCCAACAATACTCCCCTTAAGTTGTAGATTTCCGATGTGAATTGAAGCTTGATGTTGATTTTGTTGAATAGTTGTTCAAAGCTAAGAATGTTGTTGTTGATGCGGAAGCGAGATCTTCAAAACTTTAGAACAGCCAATTTTTTTTTGATGTTGGCGGCCCAAACAAGTTAATCCAAGTCCACCTTTTCTTTTTGATGTTGGCGGCCCAAACAATTAAATTCGAGTCCACCTTTTCTTTTTGTTTTAATGATGGAGCCCAACTAAGAAACCCAATGGTGTTCACGAGCCCATATGCAACCCTAGGTTGCAAACCCTAATTCGGCATCCCTAATGTGGCCGCAAACGCCACTTTGGTTCGGCAGCCTCTTTGGTTCGGCAACCACATATTGCAGCCTACAAACTTTGATTTCTCGCATTGTGTGCATCGGATCTTGTATTATTGAATTGATTGTTGAATTGTTGATGAAATTGCTATTGTAGCATCATGTTGATGAATCCAAATCATTGGATTTCTCATGAAGAACACACTAACTTTTTCTCCAAGTTTTCTTCAGATCTTCAATAATTTTAGCAATCTAACCATGAAATCTCTTCAAAATCAATATGAATCCATCAACTCCAACTCTGATACCAATTGTATGTTCCCGATATGAACAGGAACAATGAGCTTGGATCTTAGGATTCATATTGATGATAATAAAACTTGAATGATTCGATGCTAAAATAATAATAATGATGAACAACATGATGAACACAAAGTGTTTGATGTTTTGATGTTTATTGCTTTGATGTTGAAATCATCATACATGGAGGATGATGACATAATGATATTGTTGATGGAATTAATTCCCACCCTTTGTGGAGAATTATTCACCTTTACATGGATGATATATGTTGCTATATATACTAATCTAGCAATTATAATAATTACAAAATAACCATAGACTAATATTTTTATTGCTTTTGTTTTTCAAGTCTTCAACTTCAATAATATTGGAAATCTTTAATTTTTTTGAGGTAGAATACCCAACAATACTCCCCCTAAATTGTAGATTTTCGATGTGAATTGAAGCTTGATGTTGATTTTGTTGAATAAGTGTTCAAATAAAAGAATGTTGTTGTTGATGCGGAAGCGAGATCTTCAAAACTTTAGAACAACCAATTTTTTTTTGATGTTGGCGACCCAAACAAGTAAATCCAAGTCCACCTTTTCTTTTTAATGTTGGCGGCCCAAACAATTAAATCCGAGTCCATCTTTTCTTTTTGTTTTAATGATGGAGCCCAACTAAGAAACCCAATGGTGTTCACGAGTCCATTTGCAACCCTAGGTTGCAAACCCTAATTCGGCATCCCTAATGTGGCCGCAAAGGCCACTTTGGTTCAGCAGTTTTATAATATGGTCTTTTAACGTTTTCTTAGTTTGTTGACCAACATTCACTTTAACTTTTTGATAAATTATTTTTTAAAGTAGAAAAACTCGTAATTTTTTATTAATACTTTCTCTTTTTAAGAGCATTAATATTTAAAAAGTGGTATTTAGAAATAAAAGTTAAAATGAACGTTATTATACAAATTAAAAAGATATTAAATGACCAATTTATAAAGTATGACAATTTGAACATTTTTTTATTTTTAAGAAAGGTTTTTCTTTAAAGTTATTAAATAACTCTATTTTGAATAGATATTATATTACTCCAATAAGAATATGAGTGGGAAAAATAAGTTTGTAACAACATCTGTTTTGATAAATGTTCTTCAAATAACTCATTTTAGTAAAAAAAAATTTAACTACACTTTTTTGGAAAAAAACTCCGGTTTATGACCATTATCTTTTGTGTACTAAAAGATCTATGCATTTGAATGTTGGTTTTCATTATAAGAGAGTATCCTAATGATCTTGAAGACTTAGAAGATAGATGATAAATAAGCTAATGATAGCCTCATCTCGGGTTATACACATATAAATTGATTCATATTTAGTTTTAATCTTATTTGGGCTGAGCCGCGTTAATACTTCATAAAGATTGAGCTTGAAATGTGTTTAAAGAGAGGAAATTTAGTTTATAAGGACCTCAAACAAACTAGAGTTTTGATTTATCCTTATTTGATACGGATCTATATGTATAAAGTAAAAAAAAATAATATTTAATATTTTTAGATAACGATTTACACACTCATCTATTATAAAATTACTTCAAAACATAATAAATTTTACTATACTTCATGACTTAAAATCTGATCATATCTAAAAGAATCTTTGAAATAATGTTGAATCTAATATTCATTGTTGTTAAGTCATCTAATAGGATTTCAATACACACACGTATATGTAAGTACGTGTTACAAAGTGTAAAATTAATAGTTATGTATATATGAGGGTTATGTGTATGTAAGTACATATTACCAATTATATACTAAAAATTACGTACGTGTAACTCATACAAGTTATATATATATGTAAGTCGTTTAATCATTATCGTCGTTCCTTGAATTTAAAATTAAAAAAATATAATAACCTAAAAGAATAAGGTTAAAGTTTAATTAAATATAAGTTAAACAATTAACAAGTTAAATCAATAATAAATTATGTGATTGTGTAGGGGTTTTTTTTTCATGATTTTCAATTATAAACATGGTTTTCATTTGGTTACTTGTTTTTTATGAGAACTCTATAAAACAATGTGAGCCACTAATTTCCAACAGCAAAATAGTAAATAACATAAATATAATAAAAAATATAAAAAATAAAAAATAATTAAAAAAATAAATACACAAAAATATTTCTATTGTTTCCCTCTTACATAAAAAAATTAAAATAAATTATAAAAAAAACTTGTTTTTTTTTATAAAACTTATTTTATATATGTGTAATACCAGGTTTACACATATGTAAACAACAGGTGAATATTTTTTAAAAAAATGATGTCGTGAAAAAAAGTTATGAACTATTTAAAGAATATGAAAATGATATGTGATAAGAAATGTATGTATTATATTGGTTTCTAGAGTTCTCACGAAAAAAGATGATTCTTAAAATAACCATATACATACATACATACAAATATATATATGGTTATTTTGAGAATCATCATTTTCCGTGAGAATATATATATATATATATATACATATATATATATATATATATACATATATATATATATATATATATATATATATATATATATATATATATATATATATATATATATATGTATGTATATATATATAATAAATAAGATTATTAGAGTTTAAAATAATATTAAATATATTTATTTTAAAGGTAAATAAGTAAATAATTTTATTATATATTATATTATATAATATATTAATTTACAAACTAAATTTATAGTATCCTTTACGTTTTTTAACTTCGACTATCAAAGTTTCGAATGTTATTGTTTGGCCAGCGAATTATTTATTGTCGCGTTTTATTTCCACGAGTTTGATCACTAAATTTTAGTATTTTACGGTCTAACCACAGGTTGTTTTTGAATTTTTAACCACTAAAGTTTAGGATCTTAAAATTTCCACTAAACTATTTCAATGAAGTTTTGGTTATCCAATTTTGACAACTAAGCTTTAATATGTTAGAGTTTTGCTTCTGCCAAGTATTTTTTACTTTCACCATTAAAGTTTACTATTATTGTTAGTTTTGCCACAACACATACTTTTATGGTTTCCGATGAATTGACCCGTAGCGTTGAATGTGGAAAAAATGTCGCCAGAAAACTAATTTAACTTATATCTATTATTTAATAGAGTATATTCATATTTTGGTCAATGAGGTTCGGCATGTTTAATCCTTTTTATTTTAGAAAAAAGATTCTTTTAACTATTGTTGTCCGTAAGGTTTGAATTTTGTAATGGTTTCAGTTGCTAAACTATCTATGTTAAATTTTTAAACGTTGTTTCTTAGTATTTTTCTTTATCAAATCAACTTTTCTTAAGCTTTTAAATGATTTATTTTGTTTTATTTGTCAAAAATATGTCTTTTTAAAGATATTTTTTAAAACAGGAAATGTTTTAGCTTTATATGTTCATATAAATGTTTTTTTCCATTTCTCTTTTAGGTTTTAGATCAATTATATGATCATGAAATAATCGTTGCATTCTTCTACAATACTTTCTCACTGAATATATGATATTTTCATCTAAATATTACAAATGCGCATATAAAATCCTTATAATAAAAAAACAGATGACTTATCCTGTTGTGAATTTTCATTTGTCTTGTTTTCTTGTTTTCATCATATATATATATATATATATATATATATATATATATATATATATATATATATATATCTATATATATATATATATATATATATATATATATATATATATATATATATATATATATATAACTATTTTATAAAATATAAAAACTTGTTAGATGAAATAGCGAAACACTTCTATGCATGTCTATGTAGTTTCTTTTATTTTCGGAATAAATGAATAGATATGATTTTATATTAATGATTTAGATCTTTAGTCATGTTTTCACGAGGTTAGATCCTTTATATTATCAGGACAGATTTATTATTTTCTTTCTGAGTCAAATAAATACATTTATATTATATTTATTTTTTATTTTAAGTTTATTAAATAAATCTCTTTAATATTATACAATACATAAAAGTACCTTAAATATTGAATGATTGAAATAAGATCTAACTTAACAAAAAAAATCTAAAAAAGTTATTGTCATGGACAAAATATATTACAAAATGCAAATATTAAGGACCAAAAGAGTGAAAAGATCCTTTTTTAAAAATGCTTAAACATAGCAAACCTTAAGTACCAAAACAATAATTTACTCTATCTGATAATTACTAATGAGAGAAATGAAAAAAAATAAAAGAACGGTGGACTTACATATTTGTGGCATGTGCCTACAACCATTACTTATTTGTTATGTATAGTTTTTTTTAGTATGTTTTGATTATAGATAATCTTTTACATTCTAATTAAGAGTTTTTTTAGCAAGTTTAAGTTGATCTTAAATCTTTCTTAAAATAATCTAGAGTATGCATGTCATGAAATTATTGAAAACTTGTGGCACTATGGATCCAAACTCTAGCTTTATCGAACTCAAAATCGGTTATACTAGTTTGCAACCTTAATTTAGCCTAACCGTAGCAATGTAGCATCAATAAGTACATCAACCTTGTCTATGCATATTCTAATAAATATGCTTGATTGTGTTAAGTTGTTTCGAGATTTTGATCATGTATGACTAACATGCAATAGCTTTTTGCCTTTTTAAAATGTTTAGTTTAAAAGTCTTATCTGATTTTATTATAGAACAAATAACTGTAATTAAAAATTATATAAAAAGAAGTTTCTTTTAATGAGTGTTTAGATTTGGACTTATACTATTCTTAAATGCGTTTTATAAAAGTACAAGGCTACTCAAAGAATACATACAATGGATCATGCTAAACGTCATAAAACAAATTATGTTGTATGTCTGCTCAAAAATCCAAAACCCAAAAGTTTGCTACAGTGCTGCACCGTGGCCGTAGAGCCGCAAACGACCTTCTCTTGCTAGCGGCTGCTGCCGACTCCGACAACTTTAGATATATACTATTGTTTAATGAGTTTGTAATGACATTTTTTGTCCTTTTGCTAGCTTTGTAAAATTTTGTTTGATTGTTTTTTTAATATGACTCGACTCGATCCAACCAAAATTTGTCTGAAAAAAGTTATCATATACCGTCAAACAAATAACCCTTAAAAAATTTTCATGCCCATGAAAGGATTTCCTAAGTCCGCCACTAACCCCACAATATATTTTTTATTTAATCTACATCCTTCTAGTATATATAGTGACATGTGGATGATAGTTTAGGCTTGAGATATTAAACTTATCATGTTCAAATTTTACTTAAGATGTTTTTTTTTTTTTTTTATAATGGTGAGTTTCCTTCTTGATGTCGATCCTCAATGTGAAATGATTGAAATAAAATGTAACTTAACAAAATAAATCTAACAAAGTTATTGTTAAGTACCAAAATGTTAAGCCTGCTTTTGTAAGCATAAGATAACATCTTCTCATCAACACCGCCATTCACAATCTTTAATCTGGATCCTTTTTGTCCATGGGGAAGCGTAAGAATCCTTTAAAATGCTGGAGTTTAGACCCGATCTCGAAACTCAAGTAGCATGGTGGCCGTCCTCGCCGGATTATTGAGAAACAAGGTAATGTAGTTGTTACTTGGGGCTCTCGACTCCTTCATGAGAAAATCCAAAAAATTTGGAGTTGTTCCAAACGCCGTTCGGAAAAGAAGGAACAAAAAAAGAACTCGGACCTATACAAAACATATATGAATCATTCAGTATAACATATAACCAGTATTAAGAAAATATATTTAGCCAAAAGTATACGCAGGTAACAAAACGGACCTACGAGCTAGTTTTCCAAATATACCCTTTCAGTTCACTTTTGGTTTTTTAGAAAAAGTAAACAAAAACTGTATAATAAAATGTATTTTATCCACAATGATCTGAAATAATACAAAGTTAACTCCATGAAAAATGTAATTTTTATTTATATTTTTTTATACAAATATATTTTCTTAGGAATAAAGTACAGAATTGGATATAAATACGGGTATTTAGTATCTACCAACCATTTAATGGAATTTAATGTAAGAGTTAAAACCGTGCCTACAAGGCTTTGGTGATGTTATAAGAGTTAATGGCATTCAATGCCCCACCGTACCAACACAATAGATTTTTAATTTTCGACCACAACTGGCCAACAAGTTTTCAATAACAAAATTATATATATATATATATATATATATATATATATATATATATATATATATATATATATATATATATATATATATATATATATATATATATATATATATATATATATATATATATATATATATATATATATATATATATATATATATCGCGAGAGAGAGAGAGAAAAAAGAGAGGGGGGGTTCAAATAAGATTTTTTTTTATAAGAACTCTAGTAAAAAAATATGAGTCAAAAGTTTTTTATAACAAAATGGTAATAACGAAAATATAATAAACAAACTTATAAAACGAAATCTAACATAGAAATAAAAATAAATAAAATAAAAATGTTTTTCTCGTTTTCTTCTTTCATAGAAAAATAATACAAAATTTATAAAAATATAAATAAACTCGTGTTTTTACAAACTTCAATTTATACATGTGAATGCCGAACTTAAACATATGCAATGACTAAGAGCATTCATATCATGTTCCTTGAGTGAAGAATATAGAAAATTTATGGGGGTTGTAATATGGGGAAACACGGTACAGCCTTATAAATATTCAATATTTTTGAAATTGTTTGTGAGTGAATAATAGATAAAATATAATGATAATGTTATGAAAACATATTATTTAATTGAAAAGAATAAATAAAAATAGTGAATTTTTATTTTAATTTTAAGGATGAGGATAGGGGATGGATTGTGAATGCTCTAATTTACATATGTGTAAACAGTAGGTGAACAATTTTTTTTGAAAGATATCAATATGCTATACGTTGAAAAGATAAAAAATATCAAAATTAATGGTAAAATTTAAAAAATATCGTGAAAAAAGTTATGAACATTTAAAAAAAAGGTAAAAATGTCATATGATTTGCATGTGATATTAAATATATGACTTATATTGGTTCCTAGAATTATTCGGTATTTGTTAAGATAACTCTCATTTGTATATGTATACTACTATATAAGACAAAACTCTAGGATACAAGTGTAAATTTACAAAAAATAAGACACCTAATACAATTTCTCAAACATTAGATACAAGTATTCAATGTAATCATTATTCTTTTACCCATCATTTAATAAACTCCTTTTAATCAATACATTAACTAGTACATATTATTCACACATTATTTAATAATGTAAGATTATTTAATTCACTAAATCATATACTATATTATTTAAAATACCTTTAAATTAATATTTAAATATACTAATAAGTATTATCTTATTTCAATACTTAACTATATAATTCCTAAATACTTCTATTTTAATAATAATAATAATAATAATAATAATAATAATAATAACAATAATTAAATTTATAAATAAGTATTGTCTTGCCTGAATACTTAACTATATAATTAATAAATACTTTTATAATAATGATGATAATAATAATCTATATCCATATTATTTATACTATTATTAAAGCATTTGAAGATACACATTTATAATTCTACTCAAAATTAAACACACCAAATATAGTATTTTAAACATAAAATACTAATGTTATCAGTTAATTTTCACATGATAGTCTATGCATTGAAGACCTGTAGATGGTGCAACAACTTTTTGTAAATTCATAATTGTAATATATAAAATTATATATGTGATGCTACCAAAATGGGCCAACATTTTATTCAATATACATGCACATCTTCATCTTCAAACGATAATAAAAAGTTAACTAAAGATGACACATGACGCCACCACATTTCGATTTATCAAAATTTTCTTGCTTCTTTCTCCTATTAATAACTACACTAATTACCAATAGTTTTATTTAATAATTTTTTAAATTCAAAGTAGTTTTTAAATAAATTAAGAAAGAAATCTTTTTTTATTAATCTTATTTCTAAAGAAACGGATTTTTATAAAAAGAATTTTTTCTAAAATGTCACATTTATTAAAACATACGAAATATTTAAAATTAGTTTAAAAAAAAAAACTTTATAAACCTAAAATAATTAAAAAGGGATTTATAGTAAGGACATTTTTAAAATTGATATTTTTTAAACAGTTTGTTTTGAAACAAAATGCTTAATTTATATTGATAATACAAAAAAAGCTTTAATTTAATATTTAAATATACTAATAAGTATTATCTTATTTCAATACTTAACTATATAATTCCTAAATACTTCTATTTTAATAATAATAATAATAATAATAATAATAATAATTAAATTTATAAATAAGTATTGTCTTGCCTGAATACTTAACTATATAATTAATAAATACTTTTATAATAATGATGATAATAATAATCTATATCCATATTATTTATACTATTATTAAAGCATTTGAAGATAACACATTTATAATTCTACTTAAAATTAAACACACCAAATATAGTATTTTAAACATAAAATACTAATGTTATCAGTTAATTTTCACATGATAGTCTATGCATTGAAGACCTGTAGATGGTGCAACAACTTTTTGTAAATTCATAATTGTAATATATAAAATTATATATGTGATGCTACCAAAATGGGCCAACATTTTATTCAATATACATGCACATCTTCATCTTCAAACGATAATAAAAAGTTAACTAAAGATGACACATGACGCCACCACATTTCGATTTATCAAAATTTTCTTGCTTTTTTCTCCTATTAATAACTACACTAATTACCAATAGTTTTATTTAATAATTTTTTAAATTCAAAGTAGTTTTTAAATAAATTAAGAAAGAAATCTTTTTTTATTAATCTTATTTCTAAAGAAACGGATTTTTATAAAAAGAATTTTTTCTAAAATGTCACATTTATTAAAACATACGAAATATTTAAAATTAGTTTAAAAAAAAAAAACTTTATAAACCTAAAATAATTAAAAAGGGATTTATAGTAAGGACATTTTAAAATTGATATTTTTTAAACAGTTTGTTTTGAAACAAAATGCTTAATTTATATTGATAATACAAAAAAAGCTGATATTGTTGTTTATTACTTATAATCCTTACTCATACACTTATACGTAATTTCAGTTATATCTTATTTTAAAATATCGTTTTATAATTAATAAAATTATATTTTATTTAATATTTGATTTATTCAACCCGTGTAATATATGTGTTTACTAAAACTAATAACTCGTATAATATACGTGTTTACTAAAGCTAGTTAAAAATATTAAAGAACCATGTTGATAAAAGGCACTTGTATTATGTATACGATTTTAGTAATCATACACATGTGATGCTATCAAAATGTGCCAACATTTCATTCAATGTTCGTTTACATTAAAAAACGATTAAATAACTCTTTTCTGATAAGGTACTTATATTATGTATACGATTTTAGCAACTAAATGTGCATATATCTATGAATTTTTTATATATTATAAAAATTAGTAATATATTAAAAGAAATTTAAATTGATTTAAAACCATGTATATTTGATTTAGAGTGAATTGTTATGTTCTGCCCGTAGTTTAGTCATATTTAACATTTTCATTCAAAAAGGTTTTTTATGCATTTGGTTCTCCAAAGATTTTTAAAAGTTGGCGATTTTAGATGTCAATTCGGCGGTTCGTACCCCTTTCATACGGGTTCCCCCTCCCCCATAAATTATTTTCATATTGAAACATTAACAATGTTAATTAGTATGTTAAACATACATCACTATGTTGATCTATGAAAAGAATGATGTTACCAAACTCAGTATTTCAACACTGGCTACCAACTTCCGAATTAAGCCAAATGCTGAATCAACTGCTCAAATACATATGCTGAATGATTGCTGATCAGCTAATGTTGAGCAATTGCCGATCAACAATCTATCGAAGAACTGTCGATTGACTGCTGCCGATCAATAGTGAACTCCTTGAGCTGCTGATCAACAGCTACTCAAAACAATAATGTCTATGTCGACAACTGTAGTGTTTCTATTTTGGAGACAACATAATATTGAAACTGCCAACTCTGATATGCAGATTATCTATTTTACTATAGAATCTGAACATAGAATAATTTATTCTTATTGTAAAGATTTCATATTATAAATTTCCTCAGACTTGTATAGTAGAGGTAAGCTTTATAAGCCACTTCATTGTATCTACTGATTATATCATTTGTACTGAACCGATTAATCAAGTGAATACTTTGAAAGAATTTCTTGTGTGTTTAACTTAGATTTCCTATTTTTTATCTACTAAACAAAGAAAAATTTCTTGTTAGTTTAAACCAAACCGATCCAACAAGTGATATTATAGCTTTGGCTCTAGATATGCTTGAAGTTATCTTTTAATAAATAAATTGTTTATTCTTTTGATCAGAGTATTAAACACCACATTTCTTCATACCTCTCTACCCTCTCAAAATGATTGTTTTAGCCATTTTTATTAAACATGATTCGAAGAATGGAACTCAGATCAACCTTCCCGTTTTACATCACATGACTATGATACCTGAAAATCCAAATGGAGGATTTCATAAGGAATCAAGACATCAGACTCTTGCTCAATATTTTGAATGGACCATATGTCCCTGTGATTCAAGCTGTTGGTGAAGGAGGGGTCATGATTCCCAAAGTTCCCATAAATATTTAAATGAAGATATAAAGAAGATGGATATGGATTCAAAGGCTCTTTGGCTGATAAGAATGAGCATACCAAACAACATCATGCATGGCCTCTAGAAATTCACAACTGCTCAAAAGTTATGGGAAGTATTGATGGCTATATTTAAAGGAACGTAGGATATGAAAGAAAAAAAGAGAGATGTATTGAAACAAAAGTTAGAAAACTTTGGTTTCACAAGAGGAGAAACCATGACTGCTACATATTTAAGATATGTTGAATTTCTAGACTCTCTAAATGAAGCTGGATTGAAGATGGAGAATAGTGATGTTCTCAGGAAGTTCCTAAGATCATTACCAAAGACATGGACAGTTTACACTTTGCCCGTTAGAAGAACCGAGACTTGAAGAAAATGACTCTTGAGGAGTTATATGGCATCATAAGTGCTTATCAAATGGAGATGGATGCAAAAGAAGAATCACTAGGAAGATCTTAACAAACCCTCAAAGTCATTAGCTCTCATGGCCCCATTCATAAGCCAGTTCACTATCATTCCCACTCCTATGTTTATCAAACTCCTATGGTGACTTATTAAACACCAATGATCACCTACCCTAAATCTCCAACTGCTTAATCTTAATCATCACCATCATTTAGTAGATGAAATCAGCTAGCCTCACCATACTTTTCACATCATATCCCTCAAACTCTATCTTTGTTAGTGAACAAACCAATTTCTTTCAACTCTTTGAAGAATCTAGAGTGCATTCGTCAGGATGACCTTGAGAAAATGGATATCAACTACCAAACAGATGTCTGCCGAGTCAAAACTCTACTCTAAGAAAAAGCTGAATTCAAAGCACAACTACAACAAAAGGAACGATAACAGAAGCTTCTATGCATGAACCTCAAATTCTTCAAAAATAAGACCCCAACCATATGAATATTCAAAAGACCATCTCTGAAGCAGTTGATATCCACAACAAGAGGTTTCCAAAGAAGAAGATAGAGCTGACCACCCATGCTAATCATAAGATAAATAATAAGATGGGTGGAGCTGATGAAGGAAAAATGAGAAGATGAAGAAGGAGCTACAAGAGATCAGGCAGATGATGAAATTAGCAAAGAAGCAGTTAAAAATCACATGTGGTTTAGGAAGACAATCACCTTTTAAAAGACTCTGAATACAATCACCTAGCCCAATCCAACAAACTTCCTAGAAAGATTAAACCCTCAAGATACTCTATAGCTACCAAACAACCATCTAAAAGAAAAGATGGTGGTCACACAACTATTCGGCAGTCAAGTCCCTCAAGTGCCAATTCCAATGAAAAATTAGCACCTTTGAAATATCTGCCGAATGAATTAGCAGCCATAAACCAAAGAAGAAGAAGACTTTTGAGAAACCATCACCACATCCAAAAGCTTCAAAGGGTCACAACAATAAGGATGATGTCAAAGGACCATGCAAGGTCAAAAGAAGCGCCTAAAAACCAAAGACATCTGCCGAGCCGAAACCTTAAATGAACCAAAATCAACACTTACCCCTTCAGCACTTACCATTTATAAGGCCCCGTTCCCGGAACGCCTACAGTTGGTCATTCATCGCACATAAAACATATAATTACATTTGCATTAAGAAAACATTGTAGCGGAAACATTCAAAAATGACATCACGTTTCATTATAATTACTTTTGTCAAATAATACATCATTATCCGGTTACAAAATTCATGTTTGCATTACATCACAAAAGCTATATAATTGGATGTCATCCCCAAAAGAGCCGAGTAGCCTCGCCATGCCATCCTCAGCAATCATTTACCTGCCAACTGGAAAATGTAATAAAAGTCAGCTTCGCTGAGTGAGTTCTAGTTTTATTAAAATAAACATACATTACTTTCATCAAAAACTATTCCATTATCATGCGATCATTCAACATACATATACACAGATAATGTTATTATTATCATTCGTCTCATTCATTATCTTTCGTTCTTTTCGTTCATTCTGTCTTCCGAGTCTTTTACGACAACATAGTCGCTCACCTCAATGGCAATCTCAATGATTGCACGCTATCCGAGTCTTTTGCACCCCTAGGGTTGCTCACCTCAATTGCCCATCACGATAGCAAGCTATCCGAGTCTTTTGCAACAACAAGGTTGCTCACCCCAAGGCAACATCACGATAGCACTTTACTCGAGTCTTTTGCAACGACAAGGTTGCTCACCTCATAGGCAATCTAAATGATTGCACTTCATCCGAGTCTTTTGCAACACAAAGTCGCTCACCCCAATATATATGCTTGCAAGCCTTCTTTCGTTCATTCATCATTCATTAATGCATGCATTCTTACTTCATGTTCCTCTTTCATTATCTTTCGCTTTACATTACATAATACTTCATTCATTCATTCATTAGCATGACATGCAAAGCCACAAGAAAGATAAGCATACATCATAATAAGGAACATATCATACACATTCATCATCATCATACAGGGCAACATCATACATTCATAATATGCATAAACATGCAACATCATCATCATCATGCCCTACATGCTCTCTAAGGCCATAACCATTCCCTTACATGCACTTACGGGTTACTTTACGTCAAAACTTACATCTGCACCTTTCCCCGAAGGCCAGAAGTCAAACTACACATTCCTTCGAGTGCAACAGCCCTATTCGGGCGTATGGACACCCTTCAGTCGCATGACCTCCATGCGACTGAACATCATGCGGCTGGACTCATGCGGATGAACATCTATGCGAATGAACATCCAATCGTGCGTATGGACCTTGTGCAAATGGGACTACTGCGAATGGGCACCTATGCGACTGACCTCATGCGAATGGACTCATGCGACTAAGCATCTACGTGACTGAACCCTCAGTCGTGCAATCCCCATGCGACTGGACTCCCAGTCGTGCGACTGAAACTTTAGTCGCGCGATTGAAACCTCAACGTGCGAATGAATCCCAATCGTGCGAATGACCCTCAATCGTCCTCATTCGGCCGTATGGCCTTCATTCGGTCGCCTAGCCCTAGCTGATGCAGAATGGAGTTCATCCCGAACCCAATCTGCCATTTTCGGCCTCCAAGCTCATCCAAATCCATTCTAAGCCTAAATTAACCCTCCTGGACCTTAGGAATGCATACCATAACACCATACAAGCACACACAAGCCCGGAATCATACTCTAAACGCATCATACATCACACCCAAATGGGTCAAACACACACACACACAAAAACGGATTTTGAACATTTTCCAGCCCTAAAATCAGTTTAAAACAAGTAAAAGTAGGGTCCTAGAACTCATACAATCGAGCACAACGACAAGGGCTTCGATTTGGCTTGCCACTCGACGGATTTGGACACCCGAATCACCCGAAACACCCCTTTTTCTCCTTTTTCTCTTCTTTTCTCTTTTCCCCCTCTTGAACCCGAAAATTTGTGGTGTGTGGGGAGAGTGGGCTGCCCTCTCCCTACACATAACACCACATTTCCCAACTTTTCTTCGTTGGCGAGTTTGGTCCCTCGACTTTGGACTTTATTTCTTTTCTTTCTTCGCCGGCTTCAAAATAATAAATTTCCGGGTGTTACACCATTGATTTAAAACTGCTCAAAACTGGAAGACCCAAGACTAAATAGGCTTGGGTCACCATTCATCACTAACCAATCTGTTTATGTGAAGGATCATCCGCAACCAAAACTAACTTGTGGGATTATGGATAGTGGATGCTCTCGACACATGACAGGTGACAGATCCTGCTTGCTGAATTTAGAATCATATGATGGTGGATCTGTTTCCTTTAGAAGTGATACAAAAGGAGGATATATTACTTGTAGAGTGACAATCAACAATGGCAAGGTAAGCTTTGACAAGGTGAACTATGTGAAAGAGTTAAATTATAACCTACTGAGTGTATCTCAGTTATGTGAGAAAAAATTAACACTTTATTCATAGAGCATGAATGCATTGTCTTATCTTTTGGGTTTAAAATTTCAAATGACAATACTTTTAAGAGCCCACAGTAAGACAATATGTACATGCTTAACATTCAGAATGCATCACCTTAAGGAAATGTATCATGTTTTATTTCTAAAGCTTGTTTAAATGAGTCCTCCCTTTGGCACAAAAGATTAAAACATGTAAATCTCAAAAACATGAACAAACTAGTTTAGAATGGGTTAGTCATAGAATTGTCGGACAAAGAGTTTACATGTGCTGACCAATGTATTGTTTGTCAAAAGAAGAGAAACACAGATCTTCTCATAAGTTTAAAGAATTGAATTCACTCACAACTTCTTTACATCTGTTGCACATGGATTTATTTGGACCAACAGGTTGAAAGAGTTTAGGGAGAAAATCACATTTTGCTTGGTAATAATAGATTATTTTACTAGGTTTACTTGAGTTTTCTTTTTAGAAAATAAAGATGAAACTGTTGAGATTTAAAAATCATTTATTAACAAAATCAAGAACCAAATGAATCAAAAGGTCAAAATAATTAGAGGTGATCAGGGTACTAAATTCAAAAACCACACTCTTGATTCTTTTTTATGAATCCAAAGGTACTGCAATGCAATATTATGCCCCTAGAACTACTCAACAAAACGGAGTTACTGAGAAGAGAATTAGAACGCTTATTGAGGCATAAGGTCCATGCTGTCCGACTCCAAACTTTCTATAACATTCTGGGTTGAAGTAATCAGCACTGTGTGCTAGCACTGTGTGCTAGCACTGTGTGCTATGTTTAGAAGAGAATGTTGATAGTGAAGACACATGGAAAAACCTCTTATGAATTATGGCATAGGAGAAGATCATTCATAGGGTTCCTCAGACGTTTTTGATGTCCATGCACCTTTCTTAATACCAAAGATCATTTATCCAAGTTTTTTGAGAAATCAGTAGATAGGTTATTTGTTGGATACTCATCACAAGCTAAGGCTTATAGAGTATACAATAAAGTTGATTACACTATTAAATAATATGAAAATGTCATATTTAATGAAAATTCTTCAAATAATGTTGGAAATACCCCTAGGTAGATGTTTGATCTAGATAGATACACAAATGCATTTAGCCATTTGATTAAGAATGTTTCAGGAGATTCTCTCAATAGGTAAGCAGACATACAAGTCGCAAGTGCTGAAGATCACCGGATAGATCTACCACAAAGGCTCGGTAACAATTACTCATCTGATGATACAGTACAACCTCATTCAGTAGAAGCAGATGCTAGTACAACAAACAATATGGGTCATCCATCACTTGCTCATTATGACTCATCAGATAAAAAGTCTCATGATTATTGTGGGACTAGACATTCTCGTGAAAATGATCCAAATGTGACAAATGTTGAAGATGGTGTTAATTCGGCAGTTAAATCAGTCAATCCATCTGCCAAACTTCCCGAAACAAATTTCTCCAACCTTAATCTATCTAAACAACTTCATGTAACCCCAAGACTAAGAATTAATAATGAGCAACCAGTTGAGAATGTTATTTGCAATGTAGATTCTGGTGTCAAGACAAGAAGCATGATGAATAAAGCAAACATTTGTTTGTTTTCATGCTTTCTTTCTCAACAAGAACCAAAGAAAGTTGATGAGGCCTTAAGAGATAACAGCTGGGTAGAAGCCATGCGAGAGGAGCTTCTTCAATTTGCTCGGGAAAAGGTTTGGATACTATGTTCACTTCCAAGGGGAAGACCGCAAGAGGGACCAACTAGTTTTTCAGAAACAAGAAGGATGACAGGGGCATTATTTTCAAGAAAAAAGCAATACTTGTGGTACAAGGGTACACACAAGAAGAAAGTAGTGATTATGATGAAGTTTTTCCTCCTGTAGCCAAGCCTGAAGCAATCAGAATTTTTCTAGCATTTACTACCTCCAAAGGCTTTAAGGTGTTTCAGATAGATGTCAAGAGTGCATTCCTCTATTGTGAGATTGATGAATAAGTTTATGTATGCTAACCTCCATGCTTTGAAGATCCTAAGTATCCGGATCAAGAATGCAAACTTGATAAAGGCCTTTATGACCTTTATCAAGCTCTAAGGAAATAGTATTAGACACTTTCTGCTTTTCTCCTTAAGAATGGATACACCAGAGGATCCATAGATAAAAAGTCTTTTCATCAAGAAAGTTGATTTAAGTATCATTTTGGTACAAGTGTATGTGGATAATACCATCTTTGAGTCTACAAATGAGAGCTTATGCAAAGCCTTTCAAAGTCTCATGAAGTTAAAACTTGAGATAAGTTGAATGGGAGAGCTCACTTTCTTTCTAGGGTTACAAGTAAAACAAACCTCTGATGGTAAATTCATAAATCAATCTAGGTATGTTCAGGACATCTTAGTAAGATTTCAAGCTACTAATTCTAAGGTTGCTGAAACCCCAATGTTAGGGACATGTTCATTCACTCCTGATCTTAAAGGGGAAGTAGTTGATCAGCAGTAGTACAGAGCCATTATTGGATCTCTCATGTACCTCACAACCAATAGACCAGATATCATGTTTGCCACATGCATGTGTTCAAGATTCCAAGCTGCTCCAAATATGTCACATCTAATGGCTTCCAAGAGAATTCTAAAATATCTCAAAGGGGAACCTAATTAGAGTTATGGTACCCTAAGAGTGCTGACTTCAATCTCTATCGATATACAGATAGTGACTATGGAGGATGCAACATGTAACACCCGGTTATTTATTATTTTGAAGCCGACGAAGGAAGAAAAAGAAATAAAGTCCAAAGTCGAGGGACCAAACTCGCCGAAGAAAAGAAAGTTGGGTGAGTGGGAGTATAAAAGGGAGAGCGCAACCCTTACCCTCTCCCCCACACTCACAAATCAACCAAGAAGAGAGAAAGAAGAGAGAAAGAAGAAGAAAAGAGGAAAAGTGTCAGTTCGGGTCGCCAAAATCATCGTGTAGCAAGCCAAATCAAAGCCCTTGTCGTTGTGCTCGTTTGTGTGAGTTCTAGGACCCCACTTTTACTTGTTTTCAACCGATTTTGGGGCTGGAAAGCATCAAAAACCCGTTTTTGTATGTGTGTGTGTTTGACCCATTTGGGTGTGTTGTATGTGATGCGTTTAGAGTTTGTTTCCAGGCTTGTAAGTGCTTGTATGGTGTTGTGGTATGCATTCCTAAGGTCTAGGATGGTTGATTTAGGCTTAGAATGGATTTGGATGAGCTTGGAGGCCGAAAATGGCAGATTGGGTTCGGGATGAACTCCATTCTGCATCAGCTAGGGCTGGGCAACCAAATGGAGGCCATACGGCCGATTGTGAGGCGATTGAGGTTCATTCGCACGATTTGGATTCTTCGCACGATTGAGGGTTCATTCGCACGAGTAAGGTTTCATTCGCACGATTGGGAGTCCAGTCGCATGGGGAGTCAGACGACTGAGGGTCCAGTCGCATAGGTGCTTAGTCGCATGAGTTCATTCGCATGAGGTCAGTCACATAGGTGCTCATTCGCATTAGTTCCATCCGCATAAGGTCCATACGCACGACTGGGTGTCCATTCGCATAGATGTTCATCCGCATGAGTCCAATCGCATGATGTTCAGTCGCCTGGAGGCCATGCGACTAAAGGGTCTCCATACGCCCGAATAGGGCTGTTGCACTCGAAGGAAAGTGTAGTTTGACTTCTGACTTTCGGGGGAAAGTGCAGATGTAAGTTTTGACGTAAAGGTTCCCGTAAGAGCATGTAAGATGACTGTCATGACCTTAGAGAGCATGTTGGGCATGATGATGATGATGTTGCGTGTTTATGCATGTTATGTATGTATGATGTTGCCCTGTATGATGATGATGACTGTGTATGATATGTTCCTTATTATGATGTATGTTTATCTTTCTTGTGGCTTTACGTGTCGTGTTAATGAATTAATGAAGTATTATGTAACGTAAAGTGAAAGATAACGAAAGAGGGACATGAAGTAAGAATGCATGCATTAATGAATGATGAATGAACGAAGGAAAGGCTTGCAAGCACATATATGAGGTGAGCAACTCTGTGTTGCAAGAGACTCGGGTAGCGTGTAATCATTGAGATTGCCCATGAGGTGAGCAACCTTTTTGTTGCAAGAGACTCGAATAGCGTGCTATCGTTGATGTTGCCATGAGGTGAGCAACCTTGTTGTTGCAAGAGACTCGGATAGCGTGCTATCGTTGAGATTGGCAATGAGGTGAGCGATGCAACAGACTCGGATAGCGTGCAATTATTGAGATTGCTATAAAGGTGAGCGACTCTGTCGTCGGAACAGACTCGGAAGAACGAACGTATGAAATGAATGAAAGTTAACGAATGTAATGAAAGATAATAATGACATTATCTGTGTATACGTATGATGAATGATCGCATGAGAAAATGGATAGTTTTAATGAAAGTAAAGTATGTTTTATTTTAAAGCTAGAACTCACTCAGCAAAGCTGATTGTTTTATATGTTTTCCAGTTGGCAGGTAATGATTGATGAGGATGGTACTGCAAGGCTACTCTGCTCTTTTGGGATGGCATCCAATTATAATGCTTTTGTGATGTAATGCAAACATGTAATTTGTAATCAGATAATGATGTATTATTTGGCAAAAGTGTTTATAATAAAATAAGATGTCATTTTTGAAAGTTTCGGCTGCAATATTTTCATGAGGCAAATGTAATAATATGTTTTATGTGCGATGAATGACCAACTGTAGGCGTCCCGGGAACGGGGCCTTACACAACACCAAAAAGAAGTCCGCCTCAGGAGGATGTCAATTTATAGGGGAAAATTGGTTTCATGACAATGCAAGAATCAAACATTGTTTCTACATCAACTACTGAAGTAGAATATATTGTTGCATCAAGTTGTTGTGCTCGGGTGTTGTAGATTCAAACTCAACTTAGAGATTATGGAGTAACTTTCATGAATACTTCAATTCACATTGACAAAGAACAGTGATATCTCCATCACCTATAATCTCGTTCAACATTCAATGACAAAGCACACTTGACATCAGGTAACATTTCATTTAAGATTGGGCAAAAAAGAAAAATCAATAAATTAATTAAAATCCATAGAGGTGAGCAATCTTTAGACTTATTTACAAAGGATTTTGATGAAACTAGATTTAAATATCTTATATCTTTTATTGGGATGATGAAATTTTAATAATTAAATGATTTAATTAATGCAAGACCGGTGAAGAGTATGCACTTACAACACAACAACACAATGAGGAGAGTTGCTTAGAACACTTAACAGATCAAATAGGGAACTGGTTAACTTGTTAATGAAAGATGCTAAGAACACAAGTAAAAGTGAGACAGAACAATATTGCAAAACAACACAAGTATTTGGTTTTCAAGAATGTTGTATATTGCTTCTCAAGTTCTATTACAAGTTACAAAGCATCGATAGAAAGTTACAAGTACTTGAGATACTTTATACTACATCCTACAGCCGGCCATACTTTGAAGGCCAGCTGGATACAATTGTCTAGACAACTATAAAATCAAATGTAGAGTCAAAAGGCATATCTGCCTTTTGACTTGTGACTATGACATGCCATAGCTCACATCCTAATATATTACAAAAAGAATAAAAGTACATAAAGTAGAAAGCATGGACTCAAGACCTTAATGTATAATTACCAAAAGCATGGACCTTTAACCAACTCATGTAAGTTGGTGACTTTACAGAGTTGCAGCGGAAAGGTGGTCCAGCTTTATGGTAAAGTACATCAGATAAAGGCATATCTCTAAAAGTTTTCGGAAGAAATCTGTCTTCACTTTTTGTCTTCAAAAGACTTTGTCTTTGAAGCTTCTGAAGACTTTGTCTTTGAAGCTTCGGAAGACTTCACTTTTCGCTTCGGAAGATGTTGGTCTTTGGCTTCGGAAGATGTTGGTCTTGGTGAGATCTTATATCAAGAGCCTGAAATGCTTTGATACCAAATGCAGGACCGGTGAAGGGTATGCACTTAAAACACAACAACACAATGAGGAAATTTGCTTAGAACACTTAACAGATCAAATAGAGAACTGGTTAACTTGTTAATGAGAGATGCTAAGAACACAAGTAAAAGTGAGACAGAACAAGATTGCAAAACAACACAAGTATTTGGTTTTCGTGAATGCTATATTTTGCTTCTCAAGTTCTATTACAGTTACAAAGCATCGATACAAAGTTACAAGTACTTGAGATACTTTATACTACATCCTACAGCCGGCCATACTTGGAAGGCCAGCTGGATACAATTGACTAGACAACTACAAAATCAAATGTAGAGTCAAAAGGCATATCTGCCTTTTGACTTGTGACTATGACATGCCATAGCTCACATCCTAATATATTACAAAAAGGATAAAAGTACATAAAGTAGAAAGCATGGACTCAAGACCTTAATGTATAATTACCAAAAGCATGGACCTTTCACCAACTCATGTAAGTTGGTGACTTTACAGAGTTGCAGCGGAAAGGTGGTCCAGCTTTATGGTAAAGTACATCAGATAAAGGCATATCTCTAAAAGTCTTCGGAAGAAATCTGTCTTCACTTTTTGTCTTTGGAATACTTTGTCTTTGAAGCTTCGGAAGACTTTGTCTTTGAAGCTTCGGAAGACTTCACTTTTGGCTTCGGAAGTTGTTGGTCTTTGGCTTCGGAAGATGTTGGTCTTGGTGAGATCTTATATCAAGAGCCTGAAATGCTTTGATACCAAATGAAGGACCGGTGAAGGGCATGCACTTAAAACACAACAACACAATGAGGAAATTTGCTTAGAACACTTAACAGATCAAATAGGGAACTAGTTAACTTGTTAATGAGAGATGCTAAGAACACAAGTAAAAGTGAGACAGAACAAGATTGCAAAACAACACAAGTATTTGGTTTTCATGAATGCTATATTTTGCTTCTCAAGTTCTATTACAGTTACAAAGCATCGATAGAAAGTTACAAGTGCTTGAGATACTTTATACTACATCCTACAGCCGGCCATACTTGGAAGGCCAGCTGGATACAATTGACTAGACAACTACAAAATCAAATGTAGAGTCAAAAGGCATATCTGCCTTTTGACTTGTGACTATGACATGCCATAGCTCACATCCTAATATATTACAAAAAGGATAAAAGTACATAAAGTAGAAAGCATGGACTCAAGACCTTAATGTATAATTACCAAAGCATGGACCTTTCACCAACTCATGTAAGTTGGTGACTTTACAGAGTTGCAGCGGAAAGGTGGTCCAGCTTTATGGTAAAGTACATCAGATAAAGGCATATCTCTAAAAGTCTTCGGAAGAAATCTGTCTTCACTCTTTGTCTTCGGAAGACTTTGTCTTTGAAGCTTCGGAAGACTTTGTCTTTGAAGCTTCGGAAGACTTCACTTTTGGCTTCGGAAGTTGTTGGTCTTTGGCTTCGGAAGATGTTGGTCTTGGTGAGATCTTATATCAAGAGCCTGAAATGCTTTGATACCAAATGGAGGACCGGTGAAGGGTATGCACTTAAAACACAACAACACAATGAGGAAATTTGCTTAGAACACTTAACAGATCAAATAGGGAACTGGTTAACTTGTTAATGAGAGATGCTAAGAACACAAGTAAAAGTGAGACAGAACAAGATTGCAAAACAACACAAGTATTTGGTTTTCATGAATGCTATATTTTGCTTCTCAAGTTCTATTACAGTTACAAAGCATCGATAGAAAGTTACAAGTGCTTGAGATACTTTATACTACATCCTACAGCCGGCCATACTTGGAAGGCCAGCTGGATACAATTGACTAGACAACTACAAAATCAAATGTAGAGTCAAAAGGCATATCTGCCTTTTGACTTGTGACTATGACATGCCATAGCTCACATCCTAATATATTACAAAAAGGATAAAAGTACATAAAGTAGAAAGCATGGACTCAAGACCTTAATGTATAATTACCAAAAGCATGGACCTTTCACCAACTCATGTAAGTTGGTGACTTTACAGAGTTGCAGCGGAAAGGTGGTCCAGCTTTATGGTAAAGTACATCAGATAAAGGCATATCTCTAAAAGTCTTCGGAAGAAATCTGTCTTCACTCTTTGTCTTCGGAAGACTTTGTCTTTGAAGCTTCGGAAGATTTTGTCTTTGAAGCTTCGGAAGACTTCACTTTTGGCTTCGGAAGTTGTTGGTCTTTGGCTTCGGAAGATGTTGGTCTTGGTGAGATCTTATATCAAGAGCCTGAAATGCTTTGATACCAAATGGAGGACCGGTGAAGGGTATGCACTTAAAACACAACAACACAATGAGGAAATTTGCTTAGAACACTTAACAGATCAAATAGGGAACTGGTTAACTTGTTAATGAGAGATGCTAAGAACACAAGTAAAAGTGAGACAGAACAAGATTGCAAAACAACACAAGTATTTGGTTTTCATGAATGCTATATTTTGCTTCTCAAGTTCTATTACAGTTACAAAGCATCGATAGAAAGTTACAAGTGCTTGAGATACTTTATACTACATCCTACAGCCGGCCATACTTGGAAGGCCAGCTGGATACAATTGACTAGACAACTACAAAATCAAATGTAGAGTCAAAAGGCATATCTGCCTTTTGACTTGTGACTATGACATGCCATAGCTCACATCCTAATATATTACAAAAAGGATAAAAGCATATAAAGTAGAAAGCATGGACTCAAGACCTCAATGTACAGTTACCAAAAGCATGAACCTTTCACCAACTCATGTAAGTTGGTGACTTTACAGAGTTGCAGCGGAAAGGTGGTCCAGCTTTATGGTAAAGTACATCAGATAAAAGCATGTATCTAAAAGTCTTCGGAAGAAATCTGTCTTCACTCTTTGGCTTCGGAAGACTTCACTTTTGGCTTCGGAAGATGTTGGTCTTGGCTATGGAAGATTTTACACTTAGAATATTTCTAGTGCATAGTGTAAAACTTCCGAAGCATTTCTACTTCTGTTCTTTAGTACATGCTTGCAGAGAGACTTTGGATGTTTTGGCTGCATCAGACTTATAGGAATCCTTACAATTAATGATACTTGAAACTTTTGTAAAAAAAAATGCTTCTCTTGATAAAATGTATAGTACTATGTATTTGCCAAAATATGCAAATAAGTAAATAAATAGGTATCTGCTGAACATCAGCAGATATCTGGGTATCTACTGTAATATGCAAGTCAGCAGATAAATGAACAAAGCAAGGCATCTGCCGAATGGGAAGATTCGGCAGATAGGATGATTTCGGTACATGTCTTTGAAAAAGATTCGGTAGGTCCCACTTTCATCTTTCGATACGTAGTGGCGCTAGAGAAGTTATATGAAAAGACAATTTCATCATCTCACGCAGTCGATTTTACACCATAAGTATACGTATAGTTTAGCTAAATATATATCTCGAGGATGGGTGAAAATCCACTACCGAGCTTGTCAAGTCTTAACTAGATTTGGGAGGTCCGGGTTAAAAAATAGTCTATCTGAGCCATAGAAGCAGTAAATACTCCATAGTTAAGGTCAACATCTATATGTTAACAATGATATGTTAACATGAAGGTGGATTTTGTCTTTATACCTTTGATGTAGGTTTCTTGAATGAAACTATAATACATGAATATAGTTTTAACAACAATATGTTAACATAAATGTGGATTTTATCTTTAATGATAGTGTTTAATATTTTAAATTAACAGAGTTAATATTCTTTGATGACAATGGTAGCATTTTGAAACATTGGGGAGACTGAACCAAAAAAAATATTTTTGATGAAAATGACAAATGTAACTAGACCACATTGAGGAAAATGATAATTCACTTAAGTTATAATATTTATTTAGTCTTTTTTCAAAGCGATCTGGCTAGCAGATTTGAAGATCAAGAATTTTGAGTTTTTTATTCTAATTTTTATTCTATATTCCACAAAATAATGATATCCAACCCACACCTCAAAATCCATGTTTTTCTAGAATTTTATTAATCATATTTTTACAAAAAACTTTTGATAGTTATATACTTCAACTTTCACTATTATAAAAGGATGGATAATCATGCTAATTTATTGTTAACTTCATATTGAAGATTAATGGTAAAAATAGGAAGATCAAAGAATTGTACATAATTCATGTGCATCAATACTCATAGTCTCCACATTATATGCTCATCATATGATTGGAACTCAAGATTATAACATAATTATGCTAATAATTCAGTAAGGAAGCTGCAATATTGCAAATATGGGTGCGGTTACAACACCCCCAGACCTATATCACTCATTATACATACAATACTAACATCATGTTTCATGATGATGTTAGGTCGATACTTCTGGATTCTACACATATCACACTTATTTATGGATTATTTACGCTATATCAATTAAAACTTTACTAAAGAAACCAAAGCAACAAAACTAGCCAAGAAAAAATAGCAACGTGTATGATGTTCCCCCTCTATTTAGATTATGTAATCAATCTATCATGACTACTACTTGAAAGTGTTTCTGGGTAGAGATTTTGTAATGTAATGCCCGAAATCTAGCTAAGTAAGGTTAAAAAGGGGGCATGTAACACCCAAAACTTCTACAAAATCATATTGGAACTTCAAGTTTTCGGGCAAGAAAGTTCTCGTGTGTGGATGTTACTACGCAAGAATGTTCTCGCATGTGGAAGCCTATATAAGGGGAAGGGCGCCCTTGCGCAACACCTCATGTGAAAATAATACGTGCTGACATTTTAGAGAGGGACAGAGAAGAGAACTAGAGAGAGAAATCAAGGAAGAGTGATGTTTAAGGTATGTATTTCAAGTGCTTTGATTCGTTTGTGTATTAAGGAATGATTAGTAATGGTATTGATGCATGAATATGTAGTTTTTGGGTTAAGAAGATCTTGAGAAGGGTATGTTTGTTTATGATATTTAAAAGCTTAGTTCTAGCCCCTTCTTTTATAAGATTTTATAAGTTTTAGGGATATTATGTATACCATTATGTTTGTCTATGCAAATTACAATGATGTTGATTGAAATGATTTCAATATGAATGAATTAGTTTTGATTAAGCCGAGGATTATGCTGATTTGAGATGATTTCGCATGGTTAGCCTGAGATGTTTTCTCCGGGTAAAGTTTTCTCCCCTAGGGTTTTCTCTTATATGATGTTTCGCCTCTTATGCCCTCGCATGATAGGGTTCTCGCATACATAGATGTTCTCGCATAGCCAGTGTTCTTGCATGACTAAGTTTTCACCCACTTAAATGTTCTCGCCTATATAGAAGTTCTCATTTATATAGAAGCTTTCACATAGCCTTAGAGTTTACACATACATAAGTTATACTAAGTAAGTTCTTGCTAGACTAAGCATCGACAATATGCTATCTTATAGGAAGGGAACTGTTTTCAGAATAATAAAGGTTTAAAGGTGAACTTTACTTGTTATGGTTATGTGCTATTAATAGTAAAGTATTATATAATAAAAGTGAAAAGTAAAGTAAATGAAAAATGAAACTCAATGAATGAACGAAAGTCTTGGAAACAAAATGAATAAAGGTGCACAACCATGTTATTGTTAACTCAACAGTTGGTGGCTTATCTAGCCCATGTGGATACACACAAGGCTCTAATCCATGTGATTCACCATGAATGAAAAGGGATCTTTGTAACTTGATCTCGGGACTATGACCACAATATACGTACAATAGATTGGTCTATTTAGAGGACCTGGAACAGATTCCAGCTTCACACCTTATGTTTGGGTAGCCTAGCCTTAGTTAGGTGTGGACTGATCCTTAGTTAGGCATGGACTGATCACCCATGCTTAAACAAGACAACGTTAGCTAATATCCAACCATGACAATGACTAGTTAGCTATACCATTACGGAACCTAGGTCCAAAACATCACAACCCATGTTTACATGCATGTCAATTGTATTGTGTTGATTTTGAAAACTATATTACATGAGTTGTCACACCCCAACCTTAACATCGGAAACGTCAAGATGTGAGGGTTAAGATTGTTCACAGCCACATAACGCTACCACTAAATGTAAATATGATTATCATAAGTTTAAATAAACATTACATCCAAGAGTCTCAACGAAAAAGTAACAAAAGTTCAACTTTCCAAGTTTCAAGACATATTATTTATTTTTCCTAGGTCCAAATCCTAGGTGTAAGCATGCT
This sequence comes from Flaveria ramosissima, assembly GCA_025215565.1. Lineage (NCBI taxonomy): Eukaryota > Viridiplantae > Streptophyta > Magnoliopsida > Asterales > Asteraceae > Flaveria > Flaveria ramosissima. Next base: position 27,291,926 of record CM046040.1, on the reverse strand, counting down.
TCAAAAGATAATCATCAACCTTGTGCATTTCTTGAAACATGTTAAAAAAAGGGTCAACTTTGAAATTTGGTGAGTTTCCATGGGTTAAGCATACATACATACATATATATATATATATATATATATATATATATATATATATATATATATATATATATATATATATATATATATATATATATATATATATATATATATATATATATATATATATATAAGTTTACAAGGTTACGAATAAAGCAAGTTTATGGGTAACATAAAGCTACAATCAAAACTTGAACAAAAATATCATTTACAAGTTATAACGATTAGCTAAGTATACTTGGTTCCTATGATGAACAAGCATACATCATCAGGAAAATAACCTCGGCTTTAGCACCAAGTAGGCTTGTTAGGCGCATAGATCTATGACGTCGATAGGCTAGCAATAGTTAATGATTGTCAACATATAATGTTCATATAAGACTCAAAATATTACAAATAACCATGACAAAAAGTAAAGATGAATTGCATGTGCATTTACAAGTATCAAGATGTTTACAAGTGTAAGTTTATACGTTAACATGTTTCACCCCAAAAATGTGTGAAATAAAGTAAAAAGAGGGGCATGAAAACTCACTTGATATATATATATATATATATATATATATATATATATATATATATATATATATATATATATATATATATATATATATATATATATATATATATATATTGTAACACCCGGAAATTTATTATTTTGAAGCCGGCGAAGAAAGAGAAGAAATAAAGTTCAAAGCCGAAGGACCAAACTCGCCAACGAAGAAAAGTTGGGAAATGTGGTGATATGTGTAGGGAGAGGGCAGCCCACTCTCCCCACACTTCACACTTTTTCGGGTTCAAGAGGGGGAAGAGAGAAAAGAAGAGAAAAAGAAGAAAAAGTGGTGTTTCGGGTGATTCGAGTGTCCAAATCCGTCGAGTGGCAAGCCAAATCGAAGCTCTTGTATTTGTGCTCGATTGTGTGAGTTCTAGGACCCCACTTTTACTTGTTTTCAACTGATTTTGGGGCTGGAAGATGTTTAAAACCCGTTTTTGTGTGTGTATGTGTTTGACCAATTTGGGTGTGATGTGTATGATGTGTTTAGAGTATGATTTCGGGCTTGTGTGTGCTTGTATGGTGTTATGGTATGCATTCCTAAGGTCCAGGAGGGTTAATTTAGGCTTAGAATGGGTTTGGATGAGCTTGGAGTCCGAAAATGGCAGATTGGGTTCGGGATGAACTCCATTCTGCATCGGCTAGGGCTAGGCGACCGAATGGAGGCCATACGGCCGAATGAGGGCGATTGAAGGTCATTCGCACGATTGGGATTTATTCGTACGATTGAGGGTTCAATCGCACGACTAAGGTTTCAGTCGCACGACTGGGAGTCCAGTCGCATGAGGATTGCACGACTGAGGGTTCAGTCGCATAGATGCTTAGTCGCATGAGTCCATTCGCATGAGGTTAGTCGCATAGGTGCCCATTCGCAGTAATCCCATTCGCACAAGGTCCATACGCACGATTGGATGTTCATTCGCATAGATGACCATCCGCATGAGTCCAGTCGCATGATGTTCAGTCGCATGGAGGCCATGCGACTGAAGGGTGTCCATACGCCCGAATAGGGCTGTTGCATTCGAAGGAAAGTGTAGTTTGACTTCTGGCCTTCAGGGAGAGGTGCAGATGTAAGCTTTGACGTAATATAACCTGTAAGAACATGTAAGAGCATGGTTATGGCCTTAGTGAGCATATAAGGCATGATGATGACGATGTTGCATGTTTATGCATATTATGAATGTATGATGTTGCCCTGTATGATGATGACGAATGTGTAAGATATGTTCCTTATTATGATGTATGCTTATCTTTCTTGTGGCTTTACATGTCATGCTAATGAATGAATGAATGATTGAATGAAGTATGATGTAATGTAAAGCGAAAGATAATGAAAGAGGAACATGAAGTAAGAATGCATGCATTAATGAAAAATAAATGAACGAAAGAAAGGCTTGCAAGCATATATATTGGGGTGAGCGACTTTGTGTTGCAAAAGACTCGGATGAAGTGCAATCATTTAGATTGCCTATGAGGTGAGCAACCTTGTCGTTGCAAAAGACTCGAGTAAAGTGCTATCGTAATGTTGCCTTGGGGTGAGCAACCTTGTTGTTGCAAAAGACTCGGATAGCTTGCTATCATGATGGGCAATTGGGGTGAGCAACCCTAGGGGTGCAAAAGACTCGGATAGCGTACAATCATTGAGATTGCCATTGAGGTGAGCGACCATGTTGTCGCAAAAGACTCGGAAGAAAGAATGAACGAAAAGAATGGAAGATAATGAATGAGATGAAAGATAATAATGACATTATCTATGTATACGTATGTTGAATGATCGCTTGATAAAAGGAATAGTCTTAATGAAAGTAAAGTATGTTTTCTTATTAAAACTAGAACTCACTCAGCAACGCTGACTTTTATTACATTTTCCAGTTGGCAGGTAAATGATTGCTGAGGATGGCACGGCAAGGCTACTCGGCTCTTTTGGGATGGCATCCAATTATATAGCTTTTGTGATGTAATGCAAACATGAATTTTGTAACCGGATAATGATGTATTATTTGGCAAAAGTAATTATAATGAAACGTGATGTCATTTTTGAATGTTTCCGCTGCAATGATTTTTTAATGTAATGTAATTATATGTTTTATGTGCGATGAATGACCAACTGTAAGCGTCCCGGGAACGGGGCCTTACAAGTTGGTATCAGAGCCAAAGTTTAAGTGAAATGGGTAAATTTTCAAAATAAACCTTAACTTAGACTGAAAATGGGACGAATGGGGAATGGGATGCCAAACTGAGTAGCTGCGTGCCATCAAGTATTTTCTTAAAGTTAACCGGTTTATGTGCGCATGGTATATGTTATGTGTTGTATGTAGATTTGAATACTGATGTAGTCAGGACTGGTAATACTTGGGGTATGAAGAGTACAGTAAGTGGCTAATCACAACTGGCCACTGTAATTAGGGACTTACTATACTTGACATAAACTGAGTTGTTTCCTTGAATAATCGTGTTGGTGTTTGAATCTTTCAGTGTGTTAGAGAATGGCTGGTGGTAGATCTTCTAAAGCTTCTAGGGGTGGAGGCCGTGATGGCCCTGTTGCTGAACCACGCCCTAAAAGAGGAAGGTCTAGAGCTGAGAAAGAGGTTCCTGCAGAACCTGAGACTCCTCATCCAGAAGCTGGGGATGAGAGCGCGAACTTAAGGGCCTCGGTAAAGGAGGCTGTTGTCGAGGAAGTACATCAGGTCATGCAGACAATCTTACCGTCTGTGGTGACCGAAGTCATCAAAGCTGTGAAGGAAGGAGAGAGGAAGGAGAGAAATAGGGCCTCGGGGGAGCAACCGGAGCCTGAAACGATTTTCTCCGATAATGAGGAGGAAGAGGAAGAGGAGCCTGTGCAGGAGGTGGCACGAGGCTGCAACTACGGGGTGTTTATGAGATGCAAGCCCCCTACTTTCGACGGTAATGGCAATGCTGCTGCTCACCGATGGGTGAGAGAAATGGAGGCTGTTCTCGACATCAGCGAGTGCCGAGAAGATCAGAAAGTCAAGTTTGCCACCCACTCCTTCGTGGACTCGGCACTATGCTGGTGGGACAATATTGTCCAAGCAGAGGGTAATCGGGCGATCGGGAGAATGAGGTGGCCCGAACTGAAGAAGATGGTAATCGAGGAGTTTTGTCCTCATCGGGAAATGGATAAGGTTGAAAGGGAGTTTCTGCAACTGGAGGCGGGAACCATGACACACCAACAATACACCACGAAGTTCAACGAGATGGCACGTCTGGTGCCGGATCAAGTGACGCCTCTGTCCCGAAAGATCAAGAGGTATATACAGGGTTTGCCGGCGGATATTCGCAGGCACATGATCGCCGCCCGGCCGAGCACGTTAGGTCGGCGGTGGATTTAGCGGGAAGATTGTATGATGAAAGAACGGTGGTGGTGACTGATGGTGGCAGAAAGAGCGGTGGTGAACGAGGCTGGCAGGGGAAGAGATTTGGTCGGGGCAATGCCTCGATGGGTAATAAGAAGGCACGGGTGGATGATCGCCGTGTGGTTATGTCAGGTGCGGGATCGAGAAGGTGTGGTAAATGTGGACGGGAGCATAGCGGGGAGTGCAGGTTTGGGTCGAACTTGTGCTTCAGGTGTGGAAAGGCGGGGCACATGGCAAAGGACTGTCGTGCGGTCCGATGCTTTAACTGTGGTGAAGAGGGTCACGTGCTCAAAGATTGTAAGAAGCCGAGGGCTGAGAGTTCAGGGGCAAAGAGGACGGGAGGTGATGGACCGAGGGCGAGCGCCAGGGCATTCACCATGACACAAGAGGAAGCTAGAACGGACCCTGATGTCGTGTCTGGTACGTTTCTGGTGAACCAAACTTTAGCTTCTGTGTTATTTGATTTGGGTGCCAGTAAAAGTTTTATTTCTGCTGCTTTCTGTGCTAAGCTGCCTGTTAGTAGTAGATGTGTTGATGCGCCCTTCGATGTAGAAACTGCCATAGGTAAGTCTACCAGGATTTCTGAGATGATAGAGAATTGTGATGTGGAACTCGAGGGTCATAAGTTTCCTGTTAGGCCGTTTGTGATGACCTTAGGTGGTTTTGATTTGGTTCTTGGGATGGATTGGCTAGCGGACTTCAAGGCGAACATTGTGTGTCGCAAGAAGATGATTCGGTTATCGGCGCCTGACGGTAGTTCTGTGACGGTGTATGGCGATCGGGTTACTACGATTCCGAAAGTGATCTCGATGGCGGTGGCGGGAAAGTGTATGAGGCGTGGATGTAGTGCCTACTTGGCCTATGTAAAGGATGTGGATACGCCAACACCACAACTAGCCGATGTACCGGTTGTGTGTGACTTTCCAGATGTGTTTCTAGAAGACTTATCAGGAGTGCCACCTGACAGAGAGATCGAGTTTTAGATTGATCTGATACCGGGTGCCCAACCTGTCGCCAAGGCACCGTATCGGTTGGCTCCGACCGAGATGAAAGAGTTGATGGAGCAATTGCAGGAGTTGCTTGATAAGGGGTTCATTAGACCGAGTATCTCTCCTTGGGGTGCTCCGGTCCTGTTTGTAAAGAAAAAGGACGGTAGTATGAGGATGTGCATCGACTACCGCGAGCTGAACAAGTTGACAGTGAAGAACCGATACCCATTACCGAGGATAGATGATTTGTTCGATCAGCTTCAGGGTGCCAGTTGGTTTTCGAGAATAGATCTTCGATCTGGTTATCATCAGTTGAAGGTGAAGGAGCAGGATATTCCTAAAACAGCTTTCCGTACGCGCTATGGTCACTATGAGTTTCTTGTCATGTCCTTTGGCTTGACCAACGCGCCAGCTGCTTTTATGGATTTGATGAACCGTGTGTGTCGGCCTATGTTAGATAAATCAGTGATTGTGTTTATTGATGATATCCTGATTTACTCGAGGAGCGAAGCAGAGCATGCCGGTCACATTCGGGAGGTTCTAAAGACGTTGAGAAGGGAGAAGTTGTATGCAAAATTCTCCACGTGCGCGTTCTGGTTGCGCGAAGTTCAGTTCTTGGGTCATGTGGTGAATCCCGACGGGATAATGGTGGACCCAGCGAAGGTGGAGGCGGTTATGCAATGGAAGTCACCAAAGACGCCATCAGAGATTCGTAGCTTCTTGGGTTTGGCGGGCTACTACAGAAGATTTATCCAAGACATCTCTAAGATTGCTTCTCCACTGACTAAGTTGACCCGAAAAGATGTGAAGTTCGTATGGGGTCAAGCTCAGGAGAAGGCGTTTGAAGAATTGAAGGCGAGATTGACTCAAGCTCCTGTTCTGTCGTTACCCGATGGAAGTGAAGATCTGGGGGTTTATTCCGATGCTTCTTACTCGGGGTTGGGGTGTGTGTTAATGCAGAGAGGAAAGGTTATAGCCTATGCATCCCGACAGTTGAAAGTTCATGAGGTCAATTATCCTACTCATGAATTGGAGCTAGCAGCCGTGGTCTTTGCATTAAAGATTTGGAGGCACTATCTGTACGGGACGAAGTGCACCATATTCACTGACCACAAGAGTCTGAAGTACATCTTCGAGCAGAAGGATCTGAACATGAGGCAGAGACGGTGGTTGGAGCTTATAAAGGATTATGATTGTGAGATCCACTACCATCCGGGCAAGGCCAACGTGGTGGCTGATGCCCTTAGCCGGAAAGAGAGGCCCGAGCCGATTCGGGTGAAAGCGTATCAACTGATCATGACCTCCGATGTGATGAAGCAGGTTAAAGAGTTTCAAGATGAGGCATTGAAAGAAGATCATCTTAACTCTGAAAGAATGAGAGGTCTGGTTGGGGAATTGGGTGAAAACACACTCGGTGTTAGGACCCGATTCGATCGTGTGTGGATTCCTCGTTTTGGGGATCTACGGGTGAAGATAATGGATGAAGCTCACAAGACTCGGTACTCCATTCATCCTGGTGCCACGAAAATGTACCATGATATGAAGAAAGATTATTGGTGGCCGGGTATGAAGCGCGACGTGGTGGAGTATGTGAGTAAGTGCCTTACTTGCTTACAGGTGAAGGCCGAGCACCAAAAGCCGTATGGGAAGATACAGCCTTTGGATATACCGGAATGGAAGTGGGAGCACATCACCATGGATTTCATTACAAAGCTACCGCGTACCCCGAAAGGGTATGATGCCATATGGGTGATAGTTGACCGTTTGACGAAGAGTGCTCACTTCCTACCGATCCGCGAGACATGTTCATCTGAGAGGTTGGCTGATCTGTTCATCAAGAAAATTGTGACTCGTCATGGTGTGCCGGTGTCTATTGTGTCGGATCGCGACCCTCGGTTTACATCTAAATTCTGGAAGAAGTTCCACGATGCTATGGGGACGAGGTTACACATCAGCACGGCTTATCATCCCCAGACTGATGGTCAGTCCGAAAGGACCATTCAGACACTGGAAGACATGCTTCGGGCATGTGTGATTGATTTTGGTGGAAGTTGGGATGACCACCTACCGTTAGCCGAATTCTCATACAACAACAGTTATCATACCAGCATTGGCATGCCCCCATATGAGATGCTATACGGTAGGAGATGTAGAACGCCCGTTTGTTGGGGTGATATTGGTCAGAAGGAATTGGGGAGCGTCGAGGTAATCGAGGCTACGACTGAGAAGCTTGAGAAGATTAAAGCCTTCATGAAGGCAGCCAAAGACAGACAGAAGTCGTATGCTGATAAACGACGCAGGCCGATTGAGTTCCAGGTGGGTGACCGGGTTATGTTGAAGGTCTCACCTTGGAAGGGTATCATTCGCTTCCGAAAGCGGGGCAAGTTGAGCCCAAGGTATATAGGCCCTTTCCGAATCATAGCTCGAGTAGGAGAGGTGGCCTATAGACTGGAGTTGCCAGATGAGTTAAGTGGAATTCACCCGACATTCCATGTATCTCATCTAAGGAAGTGCTTAGCAGATGAAGATATGATTGTCCCATTGGAAGATATCGAAGTAGATGAACGACTCAATTATGTGGAGCAACCAGTGGCAATCATTGGCCGAAAGGAGAAAAGGCTGAGGAATAAAGTGGTTCCCCTTGTGCGGGTACAGTGGAAGCACAGGAAGGGATCCGAATCAACGTGGGAGACTGAGGAAGAAATGAGACAGCATTATCCACGTTTGTTCGAGGAGTGACAGGTTTCGGGGACGAAACCTATTTAAGGGGGTTGGACTTGTAACACCCGGAAATTTATTATTTTGAAGCCGGCGAAGAAAGAGAAGAAATAAAGTTCAAAGCCGAAGGACCAAACTCGCCAACGAAGAAAAGTTGGGAAATGTGGTGATATGTGTAGGGAGAGGGCAGCCCACTCTCCCCACACTTCACACATTTTCGGGTACAAGAGGGGGAAGAGAGAAAAGAAGAGAAAAAGAAGAAAAAGTGGTGTTTCGGGTGATTCGAGTGTCCAAATCCGTCGAGTGGCAAGCCAAATCGAAGCTCTTGTCTTTGTGCTCGATTGTGTGAGTTCTAGGACCCCACTTTTACTTGTTTTCAACTGATTTTGGGGCTGGAAGATGTTCAAAACCTGTTTTTGTGTGTGTATGTGTTTGACCCATTTGGGTGTGATGTGTATGATGTGTTTAGAGTATGATTTCGGGCTTGTGTGTGCTTGTATGGTGTTATGGTATGCATTCCTAAGGTCCAGGAGGGTTAATTTAGGCTTAGAATGGGTTTGGATGAGCTTGGAGGCCGAAAATGGCAGATTGGGTTCGGGATGAACTCCCATCTGCATCAGCTAGGGCTAGGCTACCGAATGTAGGCCATACGGCCGAATGAGGGCGATTGAAGGTCATTCGCACGATTGGGATTTATTCGTACGATTGAGGGTTCAATCGCACGACTAAGGTTTCAGTCGCACGACTGGGAGTCCAGTCGCATGAGGATTGCACGACTGAGGGTTCAGTCGCATAGATGCTTAGTCGCATGAGTCCATTCGCATGAGGTTAGTCGCATAGGTGCCCATTCGCAGTAATCCCATTCGCACAAGGTCGATACGCACGATTGGATGTTCATTCGCATAGATGACCATCCGCATGAGTCCAGTCGCATGATGTTCAGTCGCATGGAGGCCATGCGACTGAAGGGTGTCCATACGCCCGAATAGGGCTGTTGCACTCGAAGGACTGTGTAGTTTGACTTCTGGCATTCGGGGAGAGGTGCAGATGTAAGCTTTGACGTAATATAACCCGTAAGAACATGTAAGAGAATGGTTATGGCCTTAGTGAGCATATAGGGCATGATGATGACGATGTTGCATGTTTATGCATATTATGAATGTATGATGTTGCCCTGTATGATGATGACGAATGTGTAAGATATGTTCCTTATTATGATGTATGCTTATATTTCTTGTGGCTTTACATGTCATGCTAATGAATGAATGAATGAATGAATGAAGTATGATGTAATGTAAAGCGAAAGATAATGAAAGAGGAACATGAAGTAAGAATGCATGCATTAATGAAAGATAAATGAACGAAAGAAAGGCTTGCAAGCATATATATTGGGGTGAGCGACTTTGTGTTGCAAAAGACTCGGATGAAGTGCAATCATTTAGATTGCCTATGAGGTGAGCAACCTTGTCGTTGCAAAAGACTCGAGTAAAGTGCTATCGTAATGTTGCCTTGGGGTGAGCAACCTTGTTGTTGCAAAAGACTCGGATAGCTTGCTAATGTGATGGGCAATTGGGGTGAGCAACCCTAGGGGTGCAAAAGACTTAGATAGCGTGCAATCATTGAGATTGCCATTGAGGTGAGCGACCATGTTGTGGCAAAAGACTCGAAAGAAAGAATGAACGAAAAGAATGGAAGATAATGAATGAGATGAAAGATAATAATGACATTATCTATGTATACGTATGTTGAATGATCGCTTGATAAAAGGAATAGTCTTAATGAAAGTAAAGTATGTTTTCTTATTAAAACTAGAACTCACTCAGCAACGCTAACTTTTATTACATTTTCCAGTTGGTAGGTAAATGATTGCTGAGGAAGGCACGGCAAGGCTACTCGGCTCTTTTGGGATGACATCCAATTATATAGCTTTTGTGATGTAATGCAAACATGAATTTTGTAACCGGATAATGATGTATTATTTGGCAAAAGTAATATAATGAAACGTGATGTCATTTTTGAATGTTTCCGCTGCAATGATTTCTTAATGTAATGTAATTATATGTTTTATGTGCGATGAATGACCAACTGTAAGCGTCCCTGAAACGGGGCCTTACATATATATATATATAAGATGATAACAAGAATTAAAATGATGCTCCAATGATTTCCTTTACAAGATACCTAAACGTATATATTTCAAGTTTAGGCTTTGAGGTAATATTAACGATTAAACGCGAACTAGGGTTTCGATAGGAATTTTGGGGTTTTTAAATAAATAAAGTTTATTAATAAAATCAAATATGTTTTAATCTAATGAAAAGAAATATACCATCTTGGTAATTTAATATGGAGAGGAAATAAAATAATTTATAATGATTTGTAAAGTTTAATTATAAAATGTAAAATAAATTTTATAATTATCATGATTAAACTATAATTAAAGATAACATATTGACCAATAATAATTTAGTGATTTAAACTATTATTTAAAGTCTATTTTTATAAAAATAAACTAAGTATGACATTTGCTAAAGATATTTTATATAAAAATATTAAGATATATGATTTACTAAATTTATAGAAAATAATTAGATGACTTTAAAATAATTAATGTTTATAAAAATGATTTTTATAATTATTAGAACTTTTTTATAATATTTTTAAAGGCTGAAGAAGCCTAAAATATATGGTTGAGGGTGCCCGGGTTCGAACACGGGACCTCAAGGTTGTTAGTGTGCGTGTGTAACCAATAGGCAAGGGCCGCAGCCGTGTTAAGTGATGGTTCTTAAATCTTAGAAACACAATTACAAAGAAACCCCCAAACCATATGAACCCTAGAACGATTTGAACCAAATTGAAGATCAATTCGTTATTGTTAATGCTAATGATCATGGGGCTTTTGTTCCCCATGTAAAATCGAGCAGATATGCGGTTTCAATTACCCTGATTGAAGTGTAGGACACTAGAACATATGATGAACAGGTCGCGACCGAAGCTTGATTCAGTTTGACGTGCAAATGATGATGATAATCCAATTTGTTGCACAGATAACTTCTATTGATCTCGATGAACGAAAGCCCTCTGTCAATTGAGGGTAATATTGCAAAGAAGATGGGGTTCGAATGAGTTGCAGATTCGTTTGAAGAGAAAATTCGTTTGTGATGAATTTGTGTTTGTCAGGTGAAATTGAGAGTGGTAATCGTTTAGAGATATACAGACGATCGTTTAGGTTCATTTAATTTGATTATTATTAGTTTTTAATGTTCGAACGGCTCTATGATTAAAGACGAACTTCGGTTTCGTGTTTGAATGCTCATAACGATCCTTAAAATCGAATTAAAGTGTAGTAATAGGTTCGATCCATGTTCATGAAGCGGTTGGGAACGATTGGGGTTCGATTTTTATGCGTTTTATTCGCATTTGGTACTTGCCGGAGTATGGCCGCCGGATTTACGGGGAAAGAGGGAAGGGGAAATAGGTTTAACAAATTTATACAATTAGCCCCTGTAGTTTTGTAGGTTTATTATTTTATGTATTAAACTTTTATTTAAAGTTTCCAAATTTACCCAAATACCCCCTGGACTTAATTAAACCTTAAGTTTTAAATATTTTATAACTTATTAGTTTATTTAACTTTTATAAATTATTATTTCTATTATTATTATTATTTTTGTTTTATTTTTAGTATTCTTATTATTTTTGTTATTATGTTTTAAATGAAAATCTAACATAATGAGCAAGAGTTGTAATAACATGTATTATTATTATAATTATTAGTATTATTATTATGATTATTATGATTGTTATTTCAATTTATTAACTTGTAAATTAACAAGAAATCAAACATAAATGGCCCACATAGTTTTATAAATGACAGAAATGGTCCTTACAAGAATATAACAACGTTAACATTTATTTAACGAAAAAATACGAAAGGTTACAGTCTCCTCAACTTTTAAGAATTTCGTCCCGAAATTAAGAATGAAACTAAACGAACAAATACAGGTATTTCTTCTTCATATGCTCCTCACGCTCCCAAGTAAACTCAGGTCCATGCTTATTCTCCCAACGAACCTTGACGATTGGGGTAGTAGTGGTTCTAGTCTTCTTCATGATACGATCCATGACTTCAACGGGTTTCTCAACAAAATGTAATGACTCGTCGATCTGGATGTCATCCAACGGGACATGTAGACTTTCGTCAGCCAAACACTTCCTCAAATTTGAGACATGGAAAACAGGGTGAACTCCACTAAGGTCGGAAGGTAGTTCCAGTTTATATTCTTAGTGGCTACCAGATGGAGATGAATATGCAAAACTCATATGGTAACTCCAACAATCAACTGAGTTCAGCCCTCCATGTGGTTGAAAGGGAAAGCATTGAATCACAACATCAACTTATATGCTACCCTGACAACTCACAAAAGGGTCTTTTCATCACCTTCCCAGAGACTCCAAGAGAAAGCTACACTCAAGTAAGCCCTTTCCAAGAGACAAGTTCTTCTCATGCTCTTGTCTCTGCTAATGAAACCACATGCAACTTTATTTTCACCCTTGAAGACTTGGACTGTATCCATCCGGATGATCTGGAGTACATGGAGATAGTTCAGCAGATGGCAGTTCTCACTCATAAAGCCAAGAAGTTCTACAAGAGGACAGGGAGGAAGTTTCCAAGCAATACAGCCAGTGGAAAGTTTGGGCTGGATAAAAGCAAAATAAAGTGTTACAACTGTAACCAGATGGGACACTTTGCAAGAGAGTGTAAGGCACCAAGGACAAATGGTGGCCAAACATAAGCCAGACCAAACTACACTAAGAGAGCTCCTTGGAATGAGAAGCCAAAGCAGCAAGCTACAGTTGCTGTTGAAGAAGGAGGCTTTGACTAAAGCTTTCAGGTGGAAGATGCATCTCCAAACCAAGCACTCATGGCAGACCAAGATGAAGCCAAGGTATTGGAACATCATTATACTCCTGAATGTATTGCTAAAGTTAATAGATACAGGTCCTATAACTTAGAAATTGTTAGGATTGTGTATTGCACGAAATACTAACTGATTAACGTGTATACCAACTCAAATAGCGCGGAATCCTATTTGATTGGCGATGCAATCAGTGAGAACGCACGTCGAATCAATTATCAATTGAATCTAAATGTTAAGAATGATCTAGACTCGATCTAATGCGATCTGTGAACTTGGAACAGGTTCTTGGAGGTTTCTGGACGGCTAGGGTACGTCTGGAGTCGAAGTAATATCACGTGTTGCGTTTTTCCACGAATTAGGTGGTATTTATAGGTTTGGGTTGCTCATTCGTGTGACTGAACCATAAGCATGGTTCATTCGTGCGATTGAGCCATGCGGTTGATCCATTCGCACGACTAAGTTGGACATGGTGCGCGGAGGACTCCACTTCAGCATTAATCTCGGCTTTCCAATTATGACATCAACCTCAGACCTTCGGATATACCTCGTAGGTTGTTGAGGTTTGAAGTTGACCCATCAGGTGTGGTACTCCTTCTTTAATGCAGCCTCAAACCAGCCTGACATCTTTCTCGGGTCAGCATATAACTGCTTCAGCTTGGCCAGCTGGTTGAGCTCAAAACCAGGTAGAGTCTTTAGATCATGTGAGAATCTAAAGTACTTAATCCCTTTCTCTCTCTCTTTATGGCATAAACGTTAAGATCCTCAAAATGTGCCCACGCGATAATCTTGCCTGACACCTTGTGATGTTTCTTCACTTTGTAGAGCTTGGTGTAGACATTCTGTTTAGGAGCAGCGCGTTGGGCTCGGATTTCCTCAAAACGTGCAGCCCATTCTGCCTTTCTGATGTTAACATCGGCGTCTGAGGCTTGGGCTTGTTCCTCACTCTTCTCAGACTCTTGCTCCATCTTATCTAGTATCTCAAATGTTTCACTGACCAGCGGATCACCCAGGTTGGGCACCACATTTCCTTCCTGGTCAGCATACTCTGGATAATGTTCTGCAGTGACATCCTTGATTTCTATCTCATCAATGTCGTTCAGCTCTTCGTCACTGGTTGACTCAAAAGTTGGAGCATCCTTGATAATCTCATCAGGATTCAGCTTGAACATTTCAGCTAGTTGCTTATTTGTAAGATCATGAATTATTTCCCCTTCTTCAGGGGTATAACTCACTGATCTCCTAACGATCCCTTGCAGATCAAGAATCATAGTAAGTTGAGTCTTGACCTGCTGAAGGGGAGAAACATCGTATTCATCCCTTTGAAAGTTTGGATTTTTGTCCTGAATAGCTGGCTCATCAGTAGGTGAAGCAGAAGAAGAAGCTCGTTGGTCTTGATTTCTCTTCGAACGTCTTTCTTGACCCTGAGCTGAGGCAGATGCAGCTGCATCTCCTCCTTCATCATCATCATCATTCTGCCTTTCATCTGTCTTTTCTTCATCATTTGCTTCATCATCATCACTATCTTCATCTTCATCCTCATCCTCATCCTCATCCTCATCATCGTCATCACCATCGTCATCACCATCCATTTCCTTTATCTTTAGAGGCTCATCCTTAGTTCCTTTGAGCTTGAGCATGATAGTCTTTTTGGCATCCTCCAACTCCTCTATCTTCTTTGCTGATAGAACTTTATGCTCCTGGAGTTGTGCAATCTCTTGGCTCTGAGCAGCCATCTGCTGTGCCTACTGCTCAATCAGCTGAGCCTGCTGAGAGATCTGCTAAGATTGTGCAGCTGTAAGATCTAACAACTGACGAATCTGAGCTGTCTTCTTGTCATCGGCTGCCAGCAGCCTCAGCAACATACGGTTCAGTGCTGAGAGTTGTTCCTCTACCCACTAGGAGGTAAAGGTGATCCAGATGGATGGGTGGGATGTTATGATGGCTCGGCTTGGTGGCTAGTGGCGGTGGTGGTGGTGGCAGTGGTGAAGATTGGGGTTGGTCTGGATGAAGGTGGTGGTGGATGAGGTGTGGTAGATATGGTGGTAGCTGGGATGATGGTAGCAGGTGGAGTGGTAGTAGTAGGTGGAGTGGTAGTAGGTGGAGTGGTGGAGGTGGAGGTAGTAGTGGTGGAGGTGATAAAAGTCAACCTTCTCTTTTCTTCTTCAAACCGTGGGGCTGAGCCATCCTTTTCTTCCTCAATCCCCTTGAGGTGGATGCTCCCCCTGGAACCCTGCTGGTCTGATCGGGAGCATAAGTAGGATCAGGATCAGCCTCCCCAGATTCGCCAGGGCATCCACCAACCTCCCGTATACCTCGGTCGGTGGTAACCACCCGGCTCCCCATAGTGTGGGTTAGGGGCTCCTCATCAGTATCCTCCTCCTCATCAGGACAAAAGTCCTGATGGAACCCTGCAGCCTCTGCTCCATCATGGGTGGATGCAGGAGATGCTCTATCACTAGTGGGGGCCCTCTGTTGAGTGGGCCCTGCATCTTCACCATCACCGCTATCATCGTCATTTGAATCATCGTCTGGGCGCTCTATCAGCTCAACATTCGAATCACTGTCTTCGTGACGCCATTTACACCTTCCTGGCGCCACGTAGTCCACCTTGGCCAGATGGCCTATGAGTCTCTTTACCGGGGGCTTGACTTGCTTTCCTCGGTAAACCTTCATACGACCCAGCGTCGTATCATCCATTATCTCTAACACCACGGCATCATGGCTCTCCTTTGGAAGAGTAGGCAGCTTCTCATCAAAGATCAACTGTAAGAACCTAGGGTACATGCAGAAACCCTCTTTGCCCTTTGCCTCCAAGTTTTCTATCAGATAAGAGAAGATCATGCTAGAAAAGCTGAAAGGGTGGTTCAGCACCAGTGCCATGTAGGCATTCTGTATTTGGTCTGAAAGGTCGTCGAACCCACCCCTACGTGAAGCTATGCACTTTAGGATGATGTGTGCCAAGTACTTGTACTGGGGTCACAGGTTGCTCTTGTTGAGCACCCCTGAGTTGATATCCCCAGCGTACTTCATCCTCATGAAGCACCCTCTCACCATTAGTGGGTGAAGTCTGGTGGGGTGGTCTGTGTCATCTGCCAATCCAAGTACACGCTGAATGTCTTCAGCGGTGATCTCTATATCCAAACCAAAGATAGATCTCCTAATGCAGTACGGCTCACGTGATCGGTCAACTGATGCATTCTCCCAAAAGGCCTGTTGTAGAGACCTAAGGGGTGCATGGTGTAGAAATAGCCCGGTGGATCCTGGATCGCTTAAGAAAATCGATGATCCCTGCAAACTCTCCCCCATTCCCACTTGTGGAGTCTAAGTGCGCACATATGTTGTGCTTGGGGTTGATAGACCATCTATCAGCCATCTATCTGTAACACAAGACACATAAACATTAGATGATCACACGACACAAATCAGTTCTAATTAACTTGATTGAATTCATTTTGGTTCATTCATGCGATTGAACCATGCGAATGTGTTCAGTCGGTTGTCATGTCATGCGACTGGATTCAGTCGGGTGAATGAACAGGCGATTGAGTTCAATCGGTTGACTGCCTGCGATTGGTTCAGTCGGTCGACTGAGCTCATTCGTATGATCCATTCGGCCGATTGGGCCATTCGACCAGCTCAATCGTGTGATTGGAGTTCATCCTGACGTCTAGTCGCATGACCCACTGTTCGGTCGATTGGGATTTAAATCTTGACCAATTCGTGAACTTAAACGTTGTGTAATGGCTCGTTAGACTCGCATTTACTTACCTAACAACCTAATGACTTTAATTTTGACATTTTACTTGTTTTAAGAAGGTTATCAGTCCATTAAGAGGTTCGGTTCTTGTGAGGGTCGTATTTCACAGATTAGGGCACCATTCCTCCAGATTTCGGTGAGTTTTCAACTCGTTTTACCTGTATAATCACATACAAATGTCAGACAATCAATAGAAGTATAAAGTCTTGGTCTGATGAAATTTTGGCAGAGTAACGGTAGGCTATGCGATTTAAGGGAGATTAGGGGGTGATGAGTCTCTGCGACCGACTCCCCCTCTATTTATACTAAACCTGAATTCAATTGTACGACTAGACTCATTCGCTCATTTCATTCGGGCGAATGGACCTCAGACGTGCGATTGGATCAGTAGCTCACCTTCAGTCGTCCGACTAGAGTTCAGTCGTGCGACTTGTTCATTCGCTCCATCTCAATCGGCCGAATGGTCATACGCATAAGCCATTCGGTTGAATGGTCCATACTCATGTCCATTCAGCTATATAAGGCATGAGTATGGTCCATTCGTACGATTGGCCCATACTCATGGTCCACTCGTGCGAATGGGTCATACTCATGAACTTTTCTGCCTTTATGACCATTTAACATTTAAACCTTTTTTAAACTGTTGAATTAACATTATGAACATTTGATCATCTCAGATATGATCATTTTAACTTGAAAAACTTTTGATCACCTCATACGTGATCCTTTTAAACACTTTGTCACCTCAGACGTGACCCATTTACCTTTTGAAAACACATGTGGTCACCTCAGACATGACCCTTTTAGATGATTTACTCCTTTTTGAATTCCATGATGTAGTCCGATATTAAACAACTTGAACTGACTAGTTAAATAAAAATAAACTGAAGTACAAGAATAAACTTGTTTTTGACTTTTTGTGAGGTGTAAATCCTAAGATAGAAATCTACTGGATTCGGTTCCGGAATAGGCAGCTTCAATTTAGTTTGACCATAACTGGACCGATTCAATTTGGAATCATACAGGCAAGTCAAATCAGTTGGGACATCATATCAAAACCTTTTTGATGCTCACTTCTTGTTTTTCATCCAGAGTCGTTAGCAAATTTAGGAAATCATACTGGTACTATTAGATCCCCACATTGATTTGGACTTTCAAGAATTGTAGCCACGATGATTGTCAGTATACTTGTCCTCTTAAATCCATACACAGACTTTTGACACAGATTGGTGATAGTTTAAGGTTTAATTATTTCAACCAACATTTGTGGATCCCACACTTATGTGGTAATCAACATTCCTCAAGAGCTTTTGAGTGGTCGACGGGTATTTTGACAAGAAGAGACTATTCTTAGAGCTTTCAAAGAGAAGCCAATCCTTAGGTCAGTGCCATCGCACAGCAGAGAGGCGGAAACCAACAATGAATTCTAGAATATATAGGTTATGCTTATCCTCAGGTCAGTGCCATCGCATAGCAGAGAGGCACACAACCTATTTTCTTGTTAGAGCATCTTTAAATTTTTTCTTTTGCACATAACGCACCAACAACATAAGTTATTAGCTTGATAGCATTTGCTTTTCATTTTTTTTCGTGCTTTGCTCTATTTTTGGTCATCCGCTCACATTTGTGGCATTTATTTGCTCGTCACCCCTTATTGGAATATTATTGATTGTGTTAACTAGTGATAAGATGTGAACCCACAGTCAGTTGAACAACTTAGTTTGATCTTAAGATCACCAGTCAGGTCTAATCATCTATTGTGTTGAATCTACCGACATATCATCTGTGGTCTAGCAACCTCTAGGTCTACTTTCGTTGTGTTACCTTAGTAGTTACAAGTTTTTCTATCATTTTTCCATTTATATTGCTCAGACTACACAGACTTATACTTAGAATTTGGCATCTTGTCTAATTTAAACTTTTAAAGTCCCACTTGATTTGTTCCTGTGTACTATCATTTTCCAAAGTATTTGAATCGGTATCACAGATACGATCTACTTTCTATCAGCTAGCCTCTCCTTTTCCCTCGTGTTTTTTTAATGTTACTGGCTGACCTATTCTCCCCCTAAAATTCTAAAGCCGTAACCGATTTACGTTTTTTAGGATTTTAACAGAAAGCTTAATAACATGTCTTTAATTTAAACAAACAATAGAATAAATAAACGGAAATAAAAAGAAAAATAAAAAAATTAGACTAAATGCATCAGACTACACATGGTCATCATCTGGAATGACATCACTTTTCTTTTTAACACCGTTGACCTCTAACAGATATAGAAAACGTGGTTTGTCAAAAGCCTTTGTATAGAGGTCAGCGCGTTGAAAATCAGTGTTTATTTTTACCACATTGATTAAATTCTTTTCAAAACAGTCACATATAAAATGATATTTTATGCCCATGTGTTTGGTCTTAGGATGTTGTACCGGATTTTTAGTTACTGCAATTGCAGCAGAGTTATCAACAAAAATAGAAGTAGAAGAGAAGTTTAAACCGTAGTCCCGCATTTGCTGTTGAATCCAAATGATTTGTGAACAGCAACTTGCAGCAGCAACGTATTCGGCTTCACATGTTGACAATGCAACCGAGGTCTGCTTCTTACACTGCCATGTCACTAATCTCCTCCCAAAGAATTGACACCCTGCTGATGTAGACTTGTAATTCATCTTGCAGCCATCGTAATCCGAGTCACTATACGCCGTGAGCTCAAAATTATCATCATGAGGATACCACAACCCAAGTATTGGAGTACCCTTCAAATACCGAAATATCCTTTTGACCCCAATCAGATGGTTAACCTTTGGCTTAGCCTGATATCTAGAACATAGACATGTAGCATACATGATGTCAGGTCTTGAGGCAGTGAGGTACATGAGAGATCCAATCATTACTCGGTACATGGTTGCGTCGACCAGATCTCCATTTTCATCGGGTGCTATATCATGGTTTGTAGCAAGCGGATTCCTAGCTGCAGAAGCATTTTCCATGTCAAACCGACTGAGAATGTCTCCTACATACTTGGTCTGATGTAGGAAAATTCCTTTTGGTGTCTGATCCACTCGTAACCCGAGAAAGAATTTCATCTCTCCCATGGCACTCATCTCAAATTCAGCCTTCATTACTGCTTCATACTCTTTACATAACTCTTCATTCTTTGATCCGAAGATGATATCATCAACATAGATTTGAACCAGCAGCAAATCACCATCTTTCTCTTTGATAAACAGTGTGCAATCAATAACACCTCTTAGCTGCCGGGCGTAACGGCTTATAGAGCTCAGTTAAAATAACAGAAACATACTTGCCCCATTAGAATGCATATAACGGAGCAACCAGCCCCCTTCAACATCTCTCATAATGTGTTCTACGCGAAATCCATGTTTCACAAGGTGAGTTGAGAGTTTCTCATACCAGACCCTTAGAGCTTGATGAAGCCCGTATAAAGCCTTGTCCAGTTTGTAAACTCTGTCCCGATGATATGGATCTTCAAATCCCTCGGGTTGACTGACATACACTGTGTCTCGGATTTCACCATGAAGGAATGCACTCTTCACATCCAATTGATAAACTTTAATCTTCATATACGATGCATAGGCAAGGAAAATGCGGATGGCTTCCATCCTTGCCACGGGTGCAAACACTTCATTGTAATCAATTCCCTCGACTTGTCGAAATCCTTGAACTACAAGTCGAGCCTTGTTCCTGATAATGACGCCTTGGTCATCCTTCTTGCATTTCAAGACCCATTTGGTGCCAATGACCTTAGCACCTTTAGGTCTATCTACCAGAGTCCATACACCTAACTTCTTGAATTGAAGAAGTTCTTCTTGCATGGCACTCACCCATGCCTCATCATTCGGTGCTTCACTGACGTATTTTGGCTCAACCTGCGAGACAAAACAACGATAAGCACCGTCGTGAATGTATTCTTTTTCCATTACCGAGGCATAATCAGCTGAGTACAGCTGATTTCTGGTCTGCACTCATGATCTGACATCCTCAATGACATTGTCTAGGGGATGATAGACATTTAGACGTGATCCTGGAGTGGTGGGAACAACTACCTCAGAATCAAGATTATGAACATTTGGTTCTGTATCTGAGGTAGTAGGAGTTTGAGGTTCCGAAGTCGAAGAGGCATCACTGTTAGATGCTTGTGGACTTGCAGGAATTGGAACCTGTCTCTCCTGATTGTTCTGATCATTTTCTTCAACTTCATCTTCTGAGGAGGAGTCACTTGCTTCGAGTGCTCCCCCTGAGTGGTGAGATGAGTCACCTTGTGAACCCGATGATGCTGAATCTAGTGAAGGTGAGTTCAAGATATCATACATCATCCTTGTAGCTAACTCTTTGTCAGAAGTGGAGGTAGGAATGTTGAAGGACTTGAAGAATCCATCATAGTCGAAAAAGTAAGCGGGTCCTTTTCCAATAGGTGGTGTGGTGTATCTTTGAATATCAACATTGCACCACATTTCTACTAAACCTGTTGAGTTGTTGTAAACTCTCTTGTTCGGTATGTTGTATCCTAGGAAGATACCTTCAACAGCCTTCTCGCTGAATTTTCCTTCTTGAGTCTTCTTCTGTAGTGTGCACGGTGCGCCAAATGGTTCAAGATACTCTAGATTAGGTTTACGTCGTTTTAGTAACTCGTAACATGTCTTGCCATGGCGTTTGACTACTAAAACTCGATTTAATGTGTAACATGCATTTGCCACTACCTCATTCCAGAATTGGATAAGCAGTTTCGAGTCTGCTAGCATTGTCCGTGTTGTCTCTATCAAGCTGCGATTCTTTCTCTCAGCAATGCTATTCATCTGAGGCGTGTAGGCAGAAGTGAACTGGTGTACAATTCCCTTTTCCTTGCAGTAAGCCTCCATCAACTGATTCTTGAACTCGGTCCCGTTGTCTGAGCGTACCTGTCTTACCTTCAGCTTGTAGAGAGATTCCAGTGTAGTTACTAATTCCTTGAAAGACTCAAATGTTTCCGATTTAGACTTCAGAAACATTACCTAAGAGAATCTTGAGTAGTCATCAGTAACCACATAGCAGTACAAGTCACCTGCAATGCTTTTTGTACTGAGTGGACCAAACAGATCTATGTGAAGAAGTTCAAGAGGAAGCTCGATAGAATGAACTTTCTTTTCCTTATGAGACTTCTTCGTCTGTTTGCCTTTCTTGCATGCTACACAGAAATCCAGAAGTTGGAAATTTTTGACGTTAACTCCTCTCACTAGATCATTCTGGATCAAGTGATTCATCTTCCGTTGATTTATGTGTCCCATTCTCCTATGCAAGGAAATAGAGTCCTTCTCAGTAGCTTTTGATAAGAAGCACTGAAATTCATGATCCGTTGTTGAAGCCGTTGATAGATCCAAAACATAAAGATCTTTATATCTTGAAGCTGTCATCAAAACTTGGTCCTCCGGAATCACATAATCCTTCTTCAGGACATAACACTTCTTCTTGTCGAATATAAACTTAAATCCTTTGTCACATATTTGAGAAACAGAAAGTAAGTTGTTGAACGTAGTTCACTTTATCAAACTTAACTTTCTGATTTCCAGCTTCCCCTTGAGCTGTGATATAACCTCCTTTATTACCAGCAAAAGAAACATGCCCTCCTTTTATTTGTTTGACGTTTGATAAGAGTGCCCTGTTTCCTGTCATGTGCCTGGATGCTCCGCTATCTACAATCCACGTGTTGGTTTCAGCACTGTAGCGAACACCCTGCACATTCAATTTAAAGCATTAGTTTAGGTTAGGAACCCAAGCCTTTACTGGCTTGGGTTTCCCAGAGGCATCACACATCATGAATTCAACTCATTGACCCTTGGAAGGTGAGGGTAGCTCAGGTGACTTCTTGTCCTCATTATCAGACACAGAGGCTGACTTTTCTTTCCATAAGCCAGATTTGTGTAAGGCCTGTTTGTGATAAACAGACGACTGGCTAATGGGTTGAACTTTGGGTTCACTAGTTCTTCTAGGTGGAGTCAATGAGCTCTTCTTAGAAGACCTAGGTTTTGATTCTTGAAGTTCAACTTTCTTCCTAGGTGTCTGATAGTAAGGACAGTAAGAAGCAATGTGTCCACACTCTCCACAGTTGTAGCATGACCTGCTATCAACTTTATGATTGAACTGTCTATGTGGAGATGTGTGTGACACTCTAGTGACATTGTTATGTTTGGGTTTTGACTCTACTTCTTTTGATGTTTTCTCTTGTTTAACAAACTTAATTGTTTTAATATTTTTAACATCTTTTCCATTTTGGTTATCTGGACTTTGACATGAAACTCGTGATAGGTTAACATTAATAGTCTTTTTAGATTCAGATGTGACTTTGTTTGACATTGACTTTATATTAACCTTTTCAAACTCTTATTCCAGATTAACACAAGGCATTTTACCCTTTGCCTTTGAAGTGGCTTCCTTTTGTTTTGTTCAAGATTCATTTGAAGTACATGAGGAATCTGGATCACTTACAAGAGGAGTAGACACCACATGATACTTGATTGGATTGTTATTTATTGGTTTACTCTTAGTGTTCATCAAGGTCTCAGGTGGTGGTGGAACCACTTTATATCCCAAACCCTCCCCATTGTTACGGTCTCTCACTAAGTGTTGGACAATATGAGATGAACTTGTCCAACTGTGCAGTTTTTGCTTTAATGAATTTACTTCTACTTCTAAAACTGCTTTTTGTTTCTTAGTGTCTTCTAGGGAGTTAAGATAGTACCTAATGTCATTTGCTTGGTTAAAGGCTACTACTTCTGTTTCCCTAAGCTGTTTATTCAAAATGTCTATTTTTTCTTTGTAACTATGCTCATTTTGTTTTAAAACTCTGTTTGCCTCAGTGCACAGTTGCAAATCTTTTACTAAGCTATCGTTATGATCTAATAACCTAGCAAATTTCAGATCTATGCTTTCCCTAAACTTATTACAATCAGAACAAGCATGATTTTTGAAAAGTTGGTCAGTAGTACTTACCTGGGGAGGTTCTGATGAATCAGCCATCAAAGCAGCATCTGGCGTTTCTGGTTCTAGTGATTCTGTCTTTGTTGTAGTTGTCCCTTCTTCAGGCTTGTCGTTGACCTCAATTGCAGTCTCTTCAATGTTTGACATTGCAAGTTCCACTGCAATATCTCCTTCACTCGCAGAATCATCATCTAAGTCTTCCACACTAGCAATATTTGATTCTCCCGGAGAGACAAACCGAAAACTCCAGTCCTATCCTTCATCATCATGAGCAGTCAAGGCTTTTGGATCCTTGCTTGATGAAGTAGGACTGCTAGTTGGCTTATCTTGACGAGTGAAAGACGAGAATGGATTCCCGTTTCCAGTCTTCTTCGGCTTCACACACTCTCGTTTGAAGTGCCCCTTTTCTCCACAGTTGAAACAGGTCACCTTGCTCTTATCAAAACCAAAAGTAGTGTTCTTAGTAACAACCAAGTTTTGTCCGGTCTTCTTCACAAACTTCTTAGCTCTCCGGACAGCACTTGCTAAGGCCCACATGATATTCATCCTCTCCAGTTCAGTCTCATCTACCTGCTTGTAGTCCTCGTCTGTCAGATGACAGTTTCCAATTTTCCCAGCAACAAGTCCATCATAGGAGTGAACTACTGCTGCTAAGAGATCCATGTGCTCTCTTGCTACTTGTACCATCACATTTCCAAGAATCTCGGTCTTCAGTCTTGTAGCATTTGTTTCAGATGCAATGTATTGGGTACTAGAAGACCCTGACGTTTCTGATCCTGAAGTAGAGGCTTGTGAGCGACCAGATGAGCTTGACACAAAGGCGGTCTGAAGTGGTGCTCCAGACGTCTTGACTTGTGGAGTAGCATTGTACAGAGCTGGATTCTGAGTATACGAAGACTTTTGAGCTCGGTACTTCATCCTTAGGGCTTCTTCTCGCAGCTTTAGAATGAAATCATTGATGTCCAACCTCGCTAGCAATCCATTCTGTCTCAGATTTGAAACAAAAGAAGCCCAACTTTCTGGCAACCCGTCTGCAAAATTTGACACTTTGTCTTCCATGGTCGTTGTGACACCATGCGTGTGCAGCTCGCTCATCAAATGGTAGAATCTATCAATGACATCGTCTAAACTCTCATTACCCATCGATGAGAAGTTGTCAAACTCTTTCTTCAACTCTTTAGCTTTAATAGCCTTTAATGACGCATTCCCGTCATACCTTTTCTCCAGATCATCCCATAACTTCTTGGCTTGCTTATTCTCAGAGAATTGATGAAAAATATCCTTAGGGATAGACTGAGTAAGCAACGCATACACTCTCTTTTCAGCATTATATTTGACTTTCTGTGCATCGGTCATGCCACCTAATGTAAGTTTCACCCCATCTGCACCTACTGGAATACTGTACCCCGTCTCAATGGCTTCCCACATATTAGGATCTACTCCATTTAAGTAGATCTCAAAACGTTTTTTCCAGTGTGGGAATTCATCTAATGTTATAAGCTTAAGGAGTTTATTGTGATTCCCTACTTCACTCTCCAGTAGCAGTAAGTTCTGAATACGTGAGTCCTTCCCGGCTGTAAACGCTGAATACTGGTCCTCCATTTCGATTAACTTTAGTCTCTTAAACAACCTGTTTTACTAGTGCGAATGGAGCTGTGCGATTGGGCTACCCGTGCGATTGAACAATGCGAGTGGTTCAATTGTGCGGCTGAACTAATGCGATTGGTCCAGTCGTGCGAATGAACTTATGCGGTTGAACAATGCGAACTGTCTGCTTAGTCATACGAAAGAAGGTACGAATAAGTCAAATCGTACGTCTGAGGGATGCGAATGAGTCCAGTCAAGCGATTGAGTCAATCGTGCGACTAAAGCTGCTGGATTTTGAAAATTTCTAGGTTTAAGGTGTTTTGGCCGTAAAAACCCGAATTTTCACCAACCCTAATCGCCGTATGCCGGAAAAACCAAAACTTTATGAGCAGGGGACGTCCAAGACACCGTTTGACACGAAAAGATTGCGTTTTTAGTGAAAAAACACAACTTTTGTATAAAAAATGATTGAATCACACGTAATCAAGAGCCAAGGCTCTGATACCACTTGTTAGGATCGTGTATTGCACGAAATACTAACCGATTAACGTGTATACCAACTCAAATAGTGCGGAATCCTATTTGATTGGCGATCCAATCAGTGAGAACGCACGTCGAATCAATTATCAATTGAATCTAAACGTTAAGAACGATCTAGAATCGATCTAATGCGATCTGTGAACTTGGAATAGGTTCTTGGAGGTTTCTGGACGGCTAGGGTACGTCTGGAGTCGAAGTAATATCAAGTGTTGCGTTTTTCCACGAATTAGGTGGTATTTATAGGTTTGGGTTGCTCATTCGTGTGAGTGAACCATAAGCATGGTTCATTCGTGCGATTGAGCCATGCGGTTGATCCATTCGCACGACTGAGTGTTCAGTCGTGCGGCTGAGTCAGTCGCATGAAGTTGTTCAGGCGTATGAACTGTTTAGGCGCATGGACACTCAGTCGCATGGCCATTCGGACGCATGACCACTGTTGGGGCGCATGGTCCAGTCGGACGCATGTGAACTTTACTTAACCAAGTTTGATTGAATTCATTAATATAACATTATGTGTATGAATTCAAACAATCACAAACCTATATAATCAAGTCAATATCAACTCATTAATGAAATATTAAACATTATAAATCACAACCAAACATTTTCATTTCATTAATAACCCAAGCATTACATAAGTTTAAGACATTCAAGACATATTACATTAAGATCCACATCTAGGTACATATGTATCAACAGAAATGAGATTTGATCTTGAGTCCTTAAATATCTTAAAAGCTGATTTTAAAAGAGCTGAAAATGATTATAAACTAAAGATAGAGGACTTAGAGAAAGCCATTTCAACTCTTAAACATGAGCACACAAACTACAAGACTCAGATCAAAGACCTTATTACTAAGTTAACTGAATGCCAGGCTGAGCTTGTGATCAGCAAAGCCAAGGCACAAAAATGTGTTCTTGAAGAAGAGACCTTCAACAACATAATATCCCCATCCTTGCATGCAAAAGTTTGTTATCAAAATAAGCAGGGTCTGAGATCTAGTGAGATAAGTTCTTCACACACAATCTTGTCCGTAAGATCTCCTAGGTGTGCAACTTGTGAAGATGAGCTTCCACTCATAGACCCATTGACTGAAGAGGATGAAGAGGAGATGGTGAAGAATGGCTTTGAGAAGAGTGAAGAAGAGCATTCTAAGAAGGGTCACCATCCCTTTGAGGAGAGTAAAGCTGTTGGGATGACCAAATCCAAGAGAAAGAACTTGATCAGGAAGGCTAAAAGAAAGTCCAAGAAGGCTCAGAAGATCAAGGCCACCTTCAACTTTGCACAGAAACAAGTCTTCATTTCTGCAGGATTTGAAGTGGTTAAGGTTGAAGACTCAAACTTGAACTCCAACAACAAGAGCTCTATTTCATGTCCAAATCATCCCATCATCAAGAAGAAGCCTGATCAGTTATGCACCACTTTTCGACAACCTGAACCATCCAGCTCCAAAGGTAGTTCTATCCCCACAAAAATTGCCACAACATCTGCAAAGATGAAGATGGAGAAGGAAAGTGATCTAGATCAACCTTGTTCACAAAAGAAAACTCTTAGAAGGAAGAAAATTGACTGTGTTATGTGTGAAAGTACCTCTCATCTTGCTAAGGAATGTGTTTACAATCCAAATAGTACTCTCCACATGACCAAGATTTTAAACTTCTAAGAGTTTGGAAAAGAAGAAGCAAGCCTCGGAAGGAAAATCTCTTTGTTTCGGAAGCTCCAAAATGAAGGAGAAGAAGACAAGTGGAAAAATTGCCTTCGGAAGAAAATTTGATCTCGGAAGAAAGGAATACTTCCGAAGCCTGAAGCCTGTTGCAGTGAAAGCAAGATCTTCCGAGGTCCAGTCATCAAAACTTCCATAGTCAACAAAACTTTTGAAGTATTGAAGGTCAAGTCTAAGCTTCCAAAGGTGGTGTGGAAGAAAAGAAAGACTAAGTGGCTGAAAGTTCTTTATCAACTTCAGCAAATGATCCTTCTAGCATGACTATGGGATCAATTACAGTTGCATTGTCTTCAACTTCTTTTGATGAGCCCAAGACCAATGAGGCTTGGGTTTCCAAATGTAACTAACTATCTCTTTTACGCAGGAACAGCTCAAGACAAACAGAAATGTATGGATAATTGATAGTGGCTGTTCCAGGCACATGACAGGCAATAGGTCACTACTCCAAAAGTTTGAAAGAAATTCATGGAGGACCAGTTGCTTTTGGAGGAGATGCAAGAGGTTACATTACAAGAAGGGGCAATGTCACAAATGGTAAGCTCAGCATTGAGAAGGTAAACTTTGTCAAGGAGCTTGGGTACAATCTTCTAAGTGTATCCTAATTTTGTGATCAGAGTCATAACATGCTCTTTATTGAGCATAAATGCATTGTTCTCAGACCCGAGGTGGTCATTCCTCATGAGCACATCCTGCTTAGAGCCCCTAGGAAAGGGAACATGTACAAGATGGATTTGCAAGAAACATCTCCCTCAGGAGAAGTTTCATGCTTTCTATCTAAAGAAAATAGTGATGAGTCTTTCCTCTGACATAAAACAATATGCCATGTAAACTTTAAAAATATGAATAAATTAATTAAGGATGATTTGGTAACTTGGATACCAAAGAAAGAGTTTACAAGTGACGACCACTGTGTTGCATGCCTGAAGTGGAAGCAACACAAGGTACTCACAAGCCAAAGGAAAGAAATTCCATCACTAATCCCCTACACTTATTACATATGGATCTCTTTGGCCCCACCAGTGTAATGAGTCTAGGAAGGACCTCTTATTGTTTGGTGATCACAGATGACTTTACAAGATTCACTTAGGTCTTCTTTCTTAGAACTAAGGATGAGACCCCTGAGATTCTAAAGAATTTCATCTTAAAGATTAATAATCAATGTGATCACAAGGTCAAAACCATAAGATGTGATCAAGGAACTGAATTCAAGAATCAAATCCTTGATACATTTTGTGATGAAAAAGCTATTACAAGACAATATAGTGCTCCCAGGACTCCTCAACAAAACAGTGTTACTTGAAGCTGCAAGAAATATGTTGTCTGACTCTAAGCTACCCATCACCTTCTGGGCAGAGGCAGTGAACACTGTTTGCTATGTGCAAAACAGAGTTTTAGTAGTTAAGACACATAGTAAGACTCCTTATGAACTTTGGCACAAGAGGAAACCTTTCATTGGTTTTCTAAGGTCATTTGGATGTCCTTGCACCATCTTGAATACCAAATATCAAATTGCCAAGTTTGTTGAGAAATCAGATGATGGACATTTTATTGGATACTCTTCTCAAGCTAAAGCGTATAGAGTATACAATCTCAGAACTAGAGTAGTTGATGAGTCAGCCAATGTGACTTTCAATGAGCACACTCCTAGTGTGAAAGGTTCTGGTCCGGATTGGCTATATGATCTTGATTTAGTTACCAACTTTTTTAACAAATCTTGTGAGCATGTTTCAGGGTCCATAGATATACTACCTACAGGTGATCCTGACCCAAGATTTGAGCTAAGAAGACTTTCAAGCTACACATCTTCAGCTCCAGTGGTAACTAATCTTATAAATAAAGTTTCTACTAGCACATCAAGACAAATCCTGCTGATACCTCTGGGGTGCCTTCAAATTCCAGCTTAGAGGCATAAAACTCAGATGAGGAGCTTCAAATGTTGGAGAAAATAGTGATGTTGAAAGTGATCAGGAATTTCTTGATGCTTATAACCACTTCATTGAAGACAACATTAATGATGTCACACACTCTTTGGATCAATTCAATCTTGATAAGTGTGCTGATGTGGAGGGTGAATACACTTTGCCAGATTAGAATTTCTCATATTTAGATCTGTCTAAGGAAATTGCTATGATCCCTCAACTAAGGATCCATAAGTCTTACCCCACCACAAACATCATTGGAAATTTTTATTCAGGGGTAAGAACAAGAGGACAAACCCATGATGCAAATGTTTGTATTCACTCTTGTTTCTTGTCCCAGATAGAGCGAAAGAAGATTGATGAGGCTCTAAAGGATGGAAGTTGGGTTGAAGCTATGCAAGAGGAGCTGCTTTAATTCAAAAGGCAAAAGGTTTGAAACATATGTCCTCTTCCTTAAGGGAAGACTACCATAGGAATCAAATGCGTGTTCAGGAATAAGAAGGATGATAGAGGACTTGTCATCAAAAACAAGGCAAGACTAGTTGTTCAAGGGTATACTCAAGAAGAAGGAATTGACTACACGGATGTTTTTGCTCCTGTAGCAAGACTTGAAGCTGTTAGGATATTCCTAGCTTTTGCTGCATCCAAGAACTTCAAGGTCTAGCAACTTGATGACAAGTGTGCTTTTCTTTATGGGGTGATTGATGAAGAGGTGTATGTCAGAAAACCACCTGGGTTTACAGATCCTGATCATCCTGATTATGTCTGCAGGCTTGATAAAGCTCTTTATGGGCTGCACCAAGCACCAAGGAAGTGGTATAAGACTCTATCTCAGTATCTCTGTCAACATGGATACAAAGGGGGTACTATTGCTGGAACTCTCTTCATCAAAGGAACAGGAAATGAAATAATGCTAGTTCAAGTATATGTAGATGACATTATTTTTGGGTCAACTAATCCAAAGCTCTGCAAAGACTTTGAGAAGCTGATGAAGGACAGGTTTGAAATGAGTGCCATGGGGGAACTCATATTCTTTCTAGGAATTCAAGTGAAGCAAGTTGAAAATGGCATCTTCATAAGTCAGTCAAAGTATGTATAAGACATACTTAAAAGACTTAACATGACTGATTGTAAGGTTGCTAAGACACCCATAGCCAGAAACCACTCCCTTGGACCTGATCTTGAGGGGGAGTGTGTTGATGAGCATCTGTATAGGGCAATGATTGGGTCTCTTATGTACCTCACAGCTAGCAGGCCTGATATCATGTTTGCTACATGTATTTGTGCAAGATATCTAGCCAACCCCAAGATGTCATAGCTAATCACTGTCAAAAGAATTTTAAGATATCTCAAAGGTGCTCCATCACTTGGCCTTTGGTATCCAAAGAATTCTGACTTCAATCTGTATGCTTATATAGATAGTGACTATGGTGGTTGCAACATGACTGCAAAGTCTACATCAGGGGGATGTCAGTTTCTTGGTGGAAGGATAGTCTCTTGGCAATGTAAGAAACAATCCTGTGTGTCTGCATGACCTACTGAGGCTGAATACATTGTTGCTGCAAGCTGCTTGCTCAAGTGCTTTGGATTTAAAATCAGATGCTGGACTATGGATTCAACTTCAAGGAGACTCCCATCCACATAGACAACAACAGTGCTATCTCAATCATAGAAAATCCTATGCAGCACTCAAGGAGAAAGCATATGAATATCAGGTATCATTTGATTAGAGATAACTTTGAAAAGGGATTAATCAAACTAGTCAAAGTTAACACAAATGACCAATATGCTGATCTGTTCACCAAAGCTTTTGATGAACAAAGATTTAAATATCTTGTATCAGCTATTGGGATGATTAACTTTAAATAGCTTATCTTAAAACTAAATCATATTATTTCTAAAACCTATCTGTCCTAAGTTTTCTATTTATCACCTTCATAAGCCCTTGTTCTCTTTGGAAGAAAAATCTTATTGAAAGACATTCCTTAGATTTTTGAAAATCTTGATCTCTTTTTCCTTCGAAAGATTTAAAATTACATTCGGAAGAAACTTATGTCTTAGAAAACAAATAACTACTTCAGTAGTTTTACCTTCGGAAGAAATCTCTGAAATATATTCCGAAACTTAAAACAAATTTAAGTACTTTTATGTTCTAAAAGACCAATTTTCTTCCGAAAGCAATTTACCTTCGGAAGCTTTTATTCATCTTAGAATAAAAACTCTGAGTATTAAATCTCTTTCGAAGCAAAATTCTCAAAAACCTTTGGAATATATTCCGAAGCCAATTTACCTTCGGAAGCTTTTCTTCAGAACTTCCGAAGCAAAATAACCGTCAGAAGATTTCTCGACTTCCAAGAAAACTACATTTTGGGCAAAAGTAAACTACTTTTTTAGAGGTGGGACCGACATCTGGATTTCAAAGTTAATCCTCTTTCATTAACTTTGTCTCAAATCCTTTTCACATAAATACCCAACGGTTCCCCCCTCTTTCACTATCTTCTTCAAATTACACTATTCCTTAAACCTAAATTCTCCCAAACCGCTTTTGTTCTTCACCTTCCTTCACCCTTAAGCTTCTCAAAATGGCCAATCTATACCGCATAAACAACCCTGATTTCTCCATGCAACTTCACAGGCAACACAATCAGTTTGCTCTATTGAACTCTGAGAAAGATGCTAGTTTCTTAGAGATTTGCCAGTTTCTGGCTTTATCCAACTATTTCACCTCCCTAACCATTGATCCTACTCTCTATGAGGATCATCTGCTTGAATTTTTGAAGACCTACCAAGAGGTCATTATGGATGGGGAGAAGGCATGTCTGCCTCAGTGTAGGGGAGGACAATCTTCATCACTCCGGCCATCATCAACACTCATCTTCAGCTGGATGATGAAGAATATGAGTTGTCTTTCCCAAAGGAAGCTGTTAATCATTCCTTTGTGCAGATATGCTATAAGGAAGATTTCTCTGTAAAGACCTTCTGGAAAGGGAAGGTCTCATCCTAGTGGAAATACATGCTCCATGTGGTTATCCACAGTTTGTCAAACAAGCATGGAGGGTGGGACCAAATTCCTCAGGATCTATCCTTCATAGTGCATGGAATGGTTCAAGTGGTCAAGTTCAGGTAATCTTAGTTTGTTTACATAAATTTGCTTGCTAACTTGGACTCCTTAGAGTATTACATGTTTCCTCATTCTCAGCCTGATGAGCTCACAAGCCCAACTGCCTTAAGCCTTCTCTCTGAGTCTCAACACTCAAGTGAACAACCTTTAGGGACAGTTACCATCCCCAGCCTTTAGACTCAAATCAATCCATTCCTAACCTTGAATTCTATACTGATGAAGACTTAGGATTCAGTGAGTACCATGAGTCTCTCTACTCTTCCCCTACTCAAAGAGAGATGAGTGCTTCTGAGTCCCCTTTGTCTAGCCCACATCAGTCACCCATTACTGAGGTGGATCTTCCTGAACCTGTTCAGGAGATCCATATGGAAGAGGCTCTCACTTTTGCAAGTGACTACATCATTAAGACCTTAACCATGGCAACTCAGCGCATTGACACTTCAACAAAGGCTGTTAGTGAGTAGAGGAAATCTAGCAGCCAAGAACTTGAAGCTGGTTGTGAGAGTTAGGACATTGGTCCAATTCTCTCATCTCCCAGTGATTCTTCTGATGAAGATGAGGGAAACTTGAGACTAAAAGTGCAAGAATTGTCAAAAACATGCACCTCTCTAGTCTTTAAGGTTAGTCACCTTCAATCTCAGGTGACTACCCTGCAAAATAGGGTCAGTGATCAGCAACTTGAGATATCTTATCTCAGTGAAAAACTAGTTGGGAGACCTTTAAGGAGTTCTCAACCAAGAACACAAGAAACTGTGAATGTGATTGACCTAACTCCTAGCTCACCTATGCAAGAGGGTGATGCTACCAAAAAGGGGGAGAAAGTCATTACAATCACAGAACCTGGGAGTTTTTCAGGGAGTATGGACATTGAGGACTCACCATCCTCACTTGCAATTGTGCATACTCAGCAACTTCCTCAAGTTCATATTGATGTGGACTCTATAGACTCTTTCATTCAGAGTCTATTTGAGGAAGTCATTCCAAGGGCTATGTCATCCCCACCCCAAGGAACTTCAAACTACATTATTGGGTGGAGGTATGATGCTGATAGAAGAGCCCACATTCTTCAAAGAGTTCAAGGGCAGCAAGAGGTGTCCAACTTTCAGACCTTGAACTACTATGAAGGTCTTGACCTGATCAACATGTCACTTGTCAACCCAAGTCAATCTAGACAAGTTGGCAGACTGGCGCAAAGGATTCAAGATAGAATCACTTAAGAGTTCAGCCTAAAAAGAAGACAAAGGCAATTAGGTAATATCATTGGTCAACTGGATGTTAAGTCAGGCCCTAAGATTAGCTTCAAAGTGAAAACCTTGACTGAAAGCCCAGTGATAGAGCCTGAGAGCCTTGTCACACCTACAACTACTTCAGTAATTCATTCCCTCAGTGAAACACCTACTGGTGAAGGTGTATCATAACCTCTCTCTGGCCAGAGCTTGGAAGCTACACCAAGCAATGAAGTTCAAAGCTCTCTCCACCCTATGTCACAAAGGTCTGTGGGTGACAAAGGAAAAAGGATTTAAACTCCTGAGGAGATTGAGGAGGAGGAGAGAGAGAGGAAGAGGAAGCTAAAGGCAGAAAGTTCCTCTGGGTCTTCAGGCTTCATGCAAGCGGCAATCAGGGCTGCCCCAGACCAAACACTCAAGATGATGAGTTGAGGGCAGTCAGGATTACGTACCTACAGACCAGAAACTATGACATTGATGAGATCATATCTCTCCCCTTAGAGCAACTTAATGAACTGGCTGACATGGAAGTGTCAAGAGAGATAAAGGAAGCAGAGAATGCAAGGCTGCTCCTCCAAATCAAAAAGGAGAAGAGACAGAAAAGATTATACAAACATGTTCCCACTCTCTCCCTAGTTCAAGAAAGCCCTATGTAAGAGAATGTGGCAGCTACACAAGAACCTCCGGTAGACAAAGAAACAGATAGGCAAAATATGATCAACTACCTGAGTGCCACAGGTCTCTACCAGGCATCTGCACTTCTTCCCTTATCCTTTGAGTACATTGAGTTTGAGTATCTCAAACAGCTTGAACTTCAAGTACTCAAAGAACAAAAGGCAAAAAAGAAAAAGATGAGGGAAGAGGCTGCAAAGTCAAGAGCCATCATCCAAAAAAGTATGAAGAAGTCTGCTGACAGACAAAGGATGATAAGCTTCTTGAAGATGTATGGATTCTCCGAAAGGAGACTTGGCCCTATGTTTCTATCCACGATGGATGAGCACATCAGGGCAATCAAGCAGAAGATTAAAAGTGGAGAGCTAACTGACCTACACTCCCTACTAAGTCAAGCTCCTCCTGAAGTGGAGGTTAAGGTTGAACAACCTGAGACAACACAACCTGGACCTCCTGCTAAGTCTCAGCAAGCTTCATCTTCTGATCCACAGGGTCAAATTCCTTCTCCTTTTGAACCTGTGAGGGAGGAACACCCAACTGAGCAAGACAAGACTTATCAACAAGGTGCTGCAGACCAGTCTTCTCAGTTAAAGTCCTCAAAGAGGAATTAGAGGATGGCTTCTAAACCAAAGTCAAAGAAGAAGAAGTCGTCTGAATCATCCACCTCTATACCTCAGGGTGAGTCAGTTCAACCTGAGGAAGTGCATTAAGAGGCACCCCTATTAACTCCAATCCAAGTGGCTCCTCGTGTATCTGAGAGACCCATCTTATCCTGGACCTTCACAACTAATCCAGAGAGATGGTATGTGATCAGAGATCAAGGTGGTGAAGATGTCTACACATGGCAAGACCTATTCAACCTACCTCTTCATGATCTCTTTGAGATGAGAAGATACTATGAGAGTCTGAGTGATCCTGACCATCTAATGAAGAAGGGAATGGTCATCATCATAATGAGGACTGTCAAAAGCTGAAGATCTTCAAATGTTTTGGTAGCATCAGCCTAGGGGGAGTTTGTAAGAATTCATATAAGTCTGATGCAGCCAAAACATCCAAAGTCTCTCTGCATGCATGCACTGAAGAACATAAGTAGAAATGCTTCGGAAGTTTTACACCTTGCACTAGAAAATATTATATGTGTAAAATCTTCCAAAGCCAAGACCAACATCTTCCGAAGCCAAAAGTAAAGTATTCCGAAGCTTCAAAGACAAAGTCTTCCGAAGCCAAAGAGTGATGACTGTAGGTACATGTGTCCCTAGTTTCTGAACTAAATGTAATATGTTTTTAGTGTCTTACGCTTATGTAATAGTTAGGTACTTAATGAAATGAAAATGTTTGGTTGTGTTTATAATGTTTAATATTTTATTAATGAGTTGTTTAACGCATATTGACTTGATTATATAGGTTTGTGGTTGTTTGAATGAATCTTGATAATGTAATGACAAATGAATACATTCAAACGTAGCAATATGAAGTTCTCATGCGAATGGCCCATGCGAGTGGACCATACGCATGAACAACTTCAGGCGAATGACTCAGTCGCACGACTGAACCAGGAGACTGGATCAGTCGTATGATTGTAACATGAGATTGGCTCAGTCGCACGACTGAACACTCAGTCGTGCGAATGGATCAACCGCATGGCTCAATCGCACGACTAAACCATACTAATGGTTCAGTCGCCCGAATGAGCAACCATAACCTATAAATACCACCTAATTCGTGGAAAAACGTAACAATTCATATCACTTCGACTCCAGACGTACCCTAGCCTTCTAGAGACCTCCAAGAACCTGTTCCAAGTTCACAGATCGCATTAGATCGATTCTATATCGTTCTTAACGTTTAGATTCAATCCATAATTGATTCGACGTGCGTTCTCACTGATTGGATCGCCAATCAAATAGGATTCCGCACTATTTGATTCGGTATACACGTTAATCAATTAGTATTTTGTTTAATACACGATGCTAACAAGTGGTATCAGAGCTTTGGCTCTTGATTACGTGTGATTCAATCGTTTTTGATACAAAAATTGTGTTTTTTCACTAAAAACGCAATCTTTTCGTGTCAAACGGTATCTTGGACATCTCCTGCTCATAAAGTTTGGTTTTTTCCGGCATACGACGATTAAGGTTAGTGAAAATTCGGGTTTTTACGGCCAAAACACCTTAAACCTAGAAAATTTTGAAATCCAGCAGCTTCAGTCGCACGATTGACTCAATCGCACGACTGGACACATTCGCATCCCTCAGATGCACGATTGGACTCATTCATACCTTCATTGGTACGACTGAGCAGACTGTTCGTATTGTTCAACCACATCAGTTCATTCGCACGACTGGACAAACCGCATTAGTTTAGCCGCACGATTAAACCATTCGCATTGTTCAATCGCACGAATAGCCCAATCGCGCAGCTCCATTCGCACTAATAAAGCAGTTTGTTTCAAAGACTCAAGTTAATCGCAATGGAGGACCAGTATTCAGCATTTACAGTAGGGAAAGACTCACGTATTCAGAATTTACTGCTACTGGAGAGTGAAGTAGGGAATCACAATAAACCCCCTAAGCTAATAACTTTATATGAATTCCCACATTGGAAGCAGCGTTTCGAGATCTACTTAAATGGAGTAGATCCCAATATGTGGGAAGCCATTGAGACGGGGTATAGTATGCCAGTAGGTGCAGATGGAGTCAAACTTACACTAGGTGGCATGACTGATGGACAGAAAGTCAAATACAATGCTGAAAAGAGAGTGTATGCGTTGCTTACTCAGTCAATTCCTAAGGATATTTTCCATCAATTTTCTGAGAACAACCAAGCAAAGAAGCTATGGGATGAGCTGGAGAAAAGGTATGACGGGAATGTGTCATTGAAAGCTATAAAAGCTAAAGAGTTGAAGAAAGAGTTCGAGAACTTCTCATCGATGGGTAATGAGAGTTTGGATGATGTCATCGATAGATTCTACCACTTGATGAGTAAGCTGCACACTCATGGTGTCACAACGACCATGGAGGACAAAGTGTCGAACTTTGCAGACGAGTTGCCAAAAAAATGGGCCTCTTTTGTCTCAAATCTCAGACAGAATGGTATGCTAGCGAAGTTGGACATAAATGATTTCATTCTAAAGCTGAGGGAGGAAGCACTAAGGATGAAGTACAGAGCTCAAAAGTCTTCGTATACTCAGAATCTAGCACTGTACAACGCGACTCCACAAGTCAAGACGTCTGGAGCACCACTTCAGACAGCCTTTGTGTCATGCTCATCTGGTCCTTCACAAGCCTCTACTTCAGGGTCAGAAACGTCAGGGTCGTCTAGTACCCAATACATTGCATCTGAAGCAAATGCTACAAGACTAAAAACCGAGAATCTCGGTAATGTGACGGTAGAAGTAGCATGAGAGCACATGGATCTCTTAGCAGCTGTAGTCCACTCCTATGATGGACTTGTGGCTGGGAAAATTGGAAACTGCCATTTGGCAGATGAGGACTATGAGCAGGTAGATGAGACAGAGATGGAGAGGATGGATATAATGTGGGCCTTAGCAAGTGCTGTCCAGAGAGCTAAGAAGTTTGTGAAGAAGACCAGACAAAACTTGGTTGCTACTAAGGACACTACTTTTGGTTTTGACAAGAGCAAGGTGACCTGTTTCAACTGTGGAGAAAAAGGGCACTTCAAACGAGAGTGTGTGAAGCCCAAGAAAACTGGAAACGGGAATCCATTCTCGTCCTTCACTCGTCAGATAAGCCAACTAGCAGTTCTACTTCATCAAGCAAGGATCCAAAAGCCTTGACTGCTCATGATGATGAGGGACAGGACTGGAGCTTTCGGTTTGTCTCTCCAGGAGAATCCAATATTGCTAGTGTGGAAGACTTAGATGATGATTCAGCAAGTGAAGGAGATATTGCAGTGGAACTCGCGATGTCAAACATTGAAGAGACTGCAACTGAGGTCAACTACAAGCCTGAAGAAGGGACAACTACAACAAAGTCAGAATCACCAGAACCAGAAACACCAGACTCTGCTTTGATGGCTGATTCATCAGAACCTTCTCTGGTAAGTACTACTGACCAACTTTTCAATAATCATGCTTGTTCTGATTGTAAAAAATTTAGGAAAAGCATAGGTCTGAAATTTGCTAGGTTATTAGATCATAATGATAGCTTAGTAAAGGATTTGCAACTGTGCACTGAGGCAAATAGAGTTTTAAAACAAAATGAGCACAGTTACAAAGAAAAGATAGACCTTTAGAATAAACAGCTTAGGGAAACAGAAGTAGTAGCCTTTAACCAAGCTAATGACATTAGGTACTATCTTAACTCCCTAGAAGATACAAAGAAACAAAAAGTAGTTTTAGAAGTAGAAGTCAATTCATTAAAGCAAAAACTGCATAGTTGGACAAGTTCATCTCATATTGTCCAACACTTAGTGAGAGAGTGTAACAATGGGGAGGGTTTGAGATATAAAGTAGTTCCACCACCACTTGAGACCTTGATGAACACTAAAAGTAAACCAGTAAATAACAATCCAATCAAGGATCATGTGGTGTCTACTCCTCTTGTAAGTGATCCAGATTCCCCTTGTACTTCAAATAAGTCTGGAACTAAACAAAAGGAGGCCACTTCAAAGGCTAAATGCCTTGTGTTAATCTGGACAAAGAGTTTGAAAAGGTTAATATAAAGTCTGGGACAAACAAAGTCAAATCAGAATCTAAAAAGACTATTAATGTCAACCAATCACGTGTTTCATGTCAAAGTCCACATAAACAAAATGGAAAGGATGTTAAGAATGTTAAAACATTAAGTTTGTTAAACAAGATAAAACATCAAAAGAAGTAGAGTCAAAACCCAAATAGAACAATGTCACTCGGGTGTCACACACGTCTCCATAAAGACAGTTTAATCATAAAGTTGATAGCAGGTCATGCTACACCTATGGAGAGTGTGGACACATAGCTTCTTACTATCCTTACTATCAGACACCTAGGAAGAATGTTGAACTTCAGGATTCAAAACCTAGTTCTTCTAAGAGGAGCTCATTGACTCCACCTAGAAGAGCTAGTGAACCTAAAGTTCAACCCATTAGCCAGTCGTCTGTTTATCACAAACAGGCCTTACACAAATCTGGCTTATGGAAAGAAAAGTCAACCTCTGTGTCTGATAATGAGGACAAGAAAACACCTGAGCTTCCCTCACCATCTAAAGGTCAATGGGTTGAATTCATGATGTGTGATGCCTCTGGGAAACCTAAGCCAGTAAAGGCTTGGGTTCCTAACCTTAA
Source organism: Flaveria ramosissima (assembly GCA_025215565.1). NCBI lineage: Eukaryota > Viridiplantae > Streptophyta > Magnoliopsida > Asterales > Asteraceae > Flaveria > Flaveria ramosissima. Next base: position 27,252,487 of record CM046040.1, on the reverse strand, counting down.
CTAATGGATTAAATTGAATGTGCAAGGTGTTCGCTACAGTGCTGAAACTAACACGTGGATTGTAGATAGAGGAGCATCCAGGCACATGACAGGGAACAGGGCACTCTTATCAAACGTCAAACAAATAAAAAGAGGGCATGTTTCCTTTGCTGGTGATGTGCTCCAAATTATACATAATAATCCTATCAAAAGCACATCAATTATTCCTTGATATCTTCCTTAAAATGATAAAAATGTACTTAAAAGTGTTAAATTGTGTTTTCAGGTGTTTAAAAAGGCAAGATGGACAAAAGGAGTATATTTAACAAGAAATTGAAGTGACCCGAGCTTTGGACTCCAAGCATGGGGCCGTGCCTCATAAACACGCCCCCATGCCTTGCTAGAAACACACCCCCGTGCTAAATTAACACACCCCCGTGCTTGGACATCTGACAGGACAAAACGTATTGTTCCCTAAAAGTAGACACGGGGTCGTGCCCCATAAGGCACGGGGCCGTGCCCTACCTCCAACACGGGGTCGTGCCCTATTTAGCACGGGGTCGTGCCCGACACAACCTGCATGTACGAGCCGACCAACTTTCGTAAGCATTGTACTAGCACGGGGTCGTGCCTTTTAGGCACGGGGCCGTGCTTAAACACTCCGGAAAGCCTATAAATAGAAGCCTAAGCTCACCATTTTTGGCAAGCTTTGGTGGGAGAGTTACTCTGCTGAATTCTCTCGGGAATCAAGACTTCAAGATCATTCGGAGGCTCGGGAGGTGCATACAACACTTGGAAGAAGCTTGGGATCACCTAAACGTCATCCATTGTGGATTATCGGTTTGATTGTTCCATTTCATCGATGATCACTTATCTATCTTCTTTGTTATCTGTTGTTATGTTAAAGCTCATTTTGAGCTAAACTCTATTTATCATCCTAATCGGATGAAACTTATGTAATTTGTGATGAACTAATGGTGTGATAAATATTATGTTAATGTTATGGTGGTCTTGGGAAAACTATTGATGGGTAGCATCTACATTTGAACGGGAAGTTATAACTTTATGGTTTGTGATTGTGATTGTCATACAAGGTTGAAAACCATATGATTACTTTCATTCGCGAAACCGGTCTTCATAATAAATCCATGGCTAATGAACTAGAAATGGTTATTAGAAATCATATCACTTTAACTTTCTGATCATTTGCGGGTTCCCTTTTATTAGTTCGGAAACTTCAGTAATTGTTATGGTCTTCTAAAATTAATGGTATGTTAGGAAGGAATCTGATCAACTCTCTTTTTAACATTAAATTATGTTTTCAGAAATCGTATGTCAAATAGGACACAAAAGATTCACCTACATTACTAGGGCTTTGATCTGAGCAGTAAACTCAGCCTGACAGGATCAAGTCACTATGGCAGCAGGATAGATAAGAAAGCGCGCTGGCTCATCTTTATAAACTCTTAACATAATTACATTAATCAATATCTTTAAATCACATCACCAATTCATCACAATTACATAAGTGGAGTCTAATTAGGATGATAACTTTTATTCTCTGATTTTAAATCCAAACGCTTCAAATCTTAGTTTACTTTCTTTCTATTATTGTTTATTTTTAATCCCTAAAAATCTATCCAAATGCAAGTTATCACTTTCTTTAACAAAAACCAAATCTGATAGTCAGACATCAAGTTTGTTGAGTAGGCTAGGTGTGTCCACGGATTGATACTCGGTTCTTACCAACACTATATTACCTCACGACAGGTACACTGCCTTTTGTGTGTGTGGTTTAGTATTAGTAACAACCAATTAAAACTGAATATGTGCAATAAATCTTTATCAAAATATATATACTATCTGCACTCCATCAAGTTTTTGGCGCCGTTGCCGGGGACACACGGCAGTTTGAAAGACAAACTAAATTTTTGACTATCTTGCATATAACCTGTTAATATATTTTTGTTTAAACCTCACTTTTATTTTTAGGTAGTTTGCCTTAGTTAGTTTAGTTATTTTTGCCTGATTCATTTTAAGCCTTAGTTAGTTTATGCTTCCTTAAGTTAGTGTATGTCCGACTCGTCTAGTTCTGAACTTGTTCCGCCTCTTCCGGAACCCGAACGACTTTTCCGTCAAAGATTGCGCAAAAGATCACAACAAGAAGCACCAGTCATTGAAGAAGACATTTTGGAAGATACACCATCCGAAGAAGACATGGCTAACCAAGACGAGGAAATGAAGATGACACACTATGCCACACCGTCAATAGATGGTTATGAGTCTAGTGTTGTCCAACCAGCAATAGCGGCCAACAATTTCGAGATTAATTCTAGTATTATCCAACTCGTAGAAAACTCTGTTCAGTTCCATGGGTTACAAGACGAAGATCCTAATGCTCACATCTCACGATTCCTTCGTATCTGTGCGACCTTCAAAATCAATAACTGTTCAGATGACGCCATTCGACTAAGACTTTTTCCATTTTCACTTCGAGGCCGAGCCATCGATTGGCTTGATTCACTTCCGCCTGGTTCCATCACCACATGGGCGGGAATGGCTGAACAATTCCTTTTGAAATACTTTCCACCCGATCGTACTGCAAAACTAAGAAGTAGCATCACAAGTTTCCGCCAAGACGACGATGAATCATTACACGCAGCATTGGAGAGATATAAAAGTCTTCTTCGGAGATGCCCACATCACGGATTTGATCTGTGGCTGCAGTGTCAAACCTTTTACGATGCGATCAGCGGAGCTCACAAGCAAGCGGTAGACCAAAGTGCGGGAGGAGATTTTGGAAGTGTCACGCCAACAGAAGCATATCAAGCCTTAGAAAGAGCAGCTAAGAAGAGCTTTGCTTACAATCCTTTAAGAACCAAACCCAGTTCTAAAGGTATTCATCAAGTAGACTCTGAAACCCTAATTGCAGCCCAATTAGAAGCTCTAACCAAAAAATTTGAACAATTGCAAAGCGAGTTAAAGAAAACTCCAACACGATGCAACACATGTGGAAATTCACACAAGACCAACGAGTGCCCACAAGGCATTATGATGGTTGAAGATGTTGACTACGTAGGAGGCCCAAACAACTCATACAATTCAAATTGGAGAAGCAACTCGAATTACAGAGATGCTGGCAATAACCAACAATCGTCTGGATTCAACCGAAGGCCACCTTACCAACAACAGAAACCACCATATCAAGGTCCAAGCTGTAGTAACCAAGACCGTGGAGCATCATCAATGGAAGACTTATTGCAGCAATTGTTGTAACCACACAAGCCACAGATGAGTACATCCGAAAATCTGATCGAAGAAATGAGGAGAGGTTCCAAAGAAACAAGCTGACATCAAAAGCAACAAAGCATCATTACAGACCATAGAGCACCAAGTAGGTCAAATAGCACAACAACTCTTTGAAAGACCTCAAGGAGCTTTGCCTAGCAACACTGTGACAAACCCTAATGCTAAAGCAAGCCATCACCACCAGGAGTGGCAAAACCACTCAAGGTGATGCACCCGCATTACAACCCATCCTTGAAGAAGTAGAAACTGAAACTCCAAGTAATGCGAGTGATAAGCAAAAGCAACCTGTTGTTATTGAAGAACCAGCAAAGAAATACGTTCCACCACCACCTTATGTTCCACCACCTCCATATCCAGGTCGTTTGAGACAACAAAGAATGGAGGCACAATATGGCAAATTCCTTGGGTTGTTCAAGCAACTCCACATCAATCTGCCCTTGGTGGAGGCCTTAGCACAAATGCCAAACTATGCTAAGTTTCTAAAAGGTGTCTTGTCAAACAAAAAGAAGCTGGAAGAGTTATCACACGTGGTTTTGAATGAGGAATGCTCTGCAGTTCTTCAAAACAAACTACCTCAAAAGATGACTGATCCAGGAAGTTTCACCATACCTTGCCTAATAGGAAATCTTTCTGTCAGTAATGCGTTAGCTGATTTAGGTGCAAGCATTAACCTTATGCCTTATGCGGTTTTTGAAAAATTAAATTTAGGTGAACCTAGACCTACCCGTATGAGCATCCAGTTAGCTGACCTTGTCAAATATCTGACGGGCATCGTTGAAAATCTCTTAGTTAAAATTGACAAATTCGTATTTCCCGTTGATTTTGTGATCCTTGACATGGATGAGGACAAAAATGTTCCTCTTATCCTAGGTCGACCTTTCTTAGCGACTGCTCGAGCCCTCATTGATGTTTGTACAGCAAAACTCACGCTTAGAGTAGACGAGGAGGAAGTAACTTTCGATATAGGCCAATCCATGAAACACCCTCAACATCATGATGACTCACTCTATTACGTTGATGCTTGCGATTCGATCATAAGCCGTCATTTGAAGGAAGCCCTTCAAAATGAAGCTCGCAACACTCAATTAATAGAAGTCCAAATCACCGAACCCATCTGTGAGAACCAACTCATTCCAGAACTTGAAGTTGATGAAACATCATTTCATCAAGAAGCATTTGAGATCATTGAGCAAGACTTAGAACCAAAAGCCAAACTTCTATCGAAGACCCTCCAGTCTTAGAGCTCAAAGAACTTCCATCTCATCTCGAATACGCTTTTCTTGAAAACACATCTCAACTTCGTGTCATAATCTCATCCGCCTTATCAATTGATGAGAAGAACAAGTTGCTCAATGTGCTTAAGGCACACAAACGAGCAATTGCATGAAAAATCATGGACATCAAGGGAATCAATCCATCCTTTTGCACTCACAAAATATTGATGGAGGAGAACTTCAAATCCGTCATTCAACCTCAAAGACGTTTAAACCTGAGCATGCAAGAGGTGGTGAAGAAAGAAGTAATCAAACTGCTAGACGCCGGTTTGATTTACTCTATTTCTGATTCGCCTTGGTTCAGTCCCGTCCAAGTTGTTCCAAAGAAAGGAGGAATAACTGTTGTAACTAACGAGAAGAACGAGCTTATTCCCACTCGTACGGTTACAGGATGGAGAGTTTGCATAGACTATCGCAAACTCAATGACGCCACAAGGAAAGATCACTTCCCTCTTCCTTTCATCGACCAAATGCTTGAGAGATTATCTGGAAAAATGTTCTATTGTTTCCTGGATGGTTTCTCAGGTTATTTCCAAATTCCTATTGCTCCCGAAGATCAAGAAAAGACGACATTCACTTGTCCATATGGCACATTTGCTTATCGGCGAATGCCCTTTGGATTGTGTAATGCTCCTGCTACATTTCAAAGATGCATGGTAGAAATGTTTTATGACATGATTGAACACTCAATGGAAGTTTTCATGGATGATTTCTCCATCTTTGGAAACTCATTTGAGCAATGTCTTGAAAACCTGGAAAAGATACTGGTCAAATGTGAAGACTCCAACCTTGTTTTAAATTGGGAAAAGTGCCACTTCATGGTTACGGAAGGAATAGTGTTAGGACACAAAATCTCTTGAGCAGGGCTTGAACTCGATCAAGCCAAAGTCGAAACTATTTCTAAACTTCCACATCCCACAACCGTGAAAGACATCAGAAGTTTCCTAGGACATGCAGGATTTTACCGTCGTTTCATTAAAGATTTCTCAAAAATCGCTCGACCTATGACTCAACTTCTGGAGAAGGACGCGAAATTCGTATTTTCTGATGAATGCATTAGTGCATTCAAATTGCTTAAGAAGAGACTGGTAACTGCTCCAATCATGGTTTCTCCAAATTGGACGCTACCATTTGAACTCATGTGCGACGTAAGCGATTTCGCGGTAGGAGCTGTATTAGGACAAAGGAAAAACAAGCAATTTCACCCAATTCATTATGCGAGCAAAACCCTAAATGACGCACAAGAAAACTATACTACCACCAAAAAAGAACTTCTTGCGGTAGTTTTCGCATTCGACAAATTCCGCTCGTATATCATCCTTTCAAGGACAATTGTTTACACCGATCATGCAGCCCTTCGTTATTTGTTCAACAAACAAGATGCAAAGCCGAGATTGATTCGTTGGATTCTTTTGCTTCAAGAATTTGATATCGAAATTCGTGATAAGAAAGGAGCGGAAAATCTAGCGGCTGATCATCTTTCGCGTCTTGAGGATTCAAGTCCTTCACAAACTGAGGAAGCCAAAATAAACGACAATTTTCCTCACGAATTCCTTATGCACATTCAATCCTCAATCGATGAACATCCTTGGTTTGCCGATTTTGCAAATTACTTAGCAAGCGGAATCCTTCTCAAAGGAATGACTTATCAGCAAAAGAAGAAGTTCTTTACTGATATCAAACATTACTATTGGGAGGACCCGTATCTGTTCAGAATCGGTGCAGACCAACTCATTCGAAGATGTGTATACGGAAGTGAAGCAGAACAAATTCTAAGGCACTGTCATGAAGGACCCACAAGAGGACACCATGGAGCAACCTTAACAGCCAAGAAAGTATTCGACTCTGGATTTTAGTGGCCCACGATCTTCAAAGATGCTCATAACATGGTACGCACATGTGATGCATGTCAAAGAGCAACCAATATCTCAACACGGGATGAGATGCCTCAGAAACCAGTTCAAGTATGCGAGGTATTTATTATATGGGGTATTGATTTCATGGGGCCATTCCCGGTGTCATTTGGCAATCGTTACATCTTGGTAGCAGTTGATTACGTTTCAAAATGGGCTGAAGCTCAAGCCCTACCTACTAATGATGCCAGGAACGTTGTCAAATTCCTTAAGAAACTATTTTCTCGTTTTGGTGCCCCCAAAGCTCTGATTAGTGACCGAGGAACTCATTTCTGTAACAATCAGCTGGAAAGAGCAATGGCACGTTATGGAATTCACCATCGCTCAAGCCGAAGTCACTAACCGAGGTATCAAACGAATCCTTGAGAAAACTGTAGGTCAAAATCACAAGGACTGGTCTACAAGTTAGATGATGCATTATGGGCTTTTCGAACAGCCTATAAGACTCCCATCGGCACAAACCGTTTAAACTAGTTTATGGGAAGTCGTGTCATCTACCTGTAGAACTAGAGCACAAGGCCTTTTGGGCACTTAAAGCAGCAAACCTGGACCAAGACCTTGCAGGAAAGAATCGTTCCTACAAATTCACGAATTGGAGGAATTGAGGGAACAAGCGTACGAAAACGCTAGGGTTTACAAAGAAAAGACAAGAAAATTCCACGACGCTCGATTAAAGAGCACAAAACAATTTCATGTGGGAGAACGTGTCTTACTGTATAACTCTCGTTTACGTTTATTTCCCGGAAAACTGAAATCACGTTGGTCTGGACCTTATACGATCAAAAACGTGTTTCTGAATGGTGCCATTGAAATTTATAACCACAGGTTTAAGTTTCAAAGTAAATGGTCATCGTTTGAAACCGTATAACGATGGACCAACCAAGATTCCTTCGGAGGAATTACACCTCCGCCCCGACGAAAACTAAGTGTGGGGAAGGGTCATGCCGAAGACCCGAAACTTAAACGCGGCACCTGTACATAAATTTTTCTTACTTTTTAGCAATTTTTAGGACTTCACAAGCACAAGCACGGGGCCGTGCCTCATCAAGCACGCCCCCGTGTCTCTGACAAAATTTTCCACGATCTCCGCTGACGACTCTGGAACGTTGCAGGTCGAATTTAAGACGAATTCTGACAAGCACGGGGCCGTGCCTAGCCAAGCACGCCCCCGTGTTCACTTTTCACGACCTGTGTATAAATACCACACTTGTTCCATTCTTTCATCACACTTATTCCTGCTCAAAAACGTCTAAAAATGAAAGAATCAAGTCACGGAAGCTCAAACTGGAATCCTGCGAAGAAACCGCGTTCTGAAACGCGAGAGCCGACGACTCAAGAATATTTCTTCAAAATGCATGAACTAATCAAGCAATTGACTGAAATGAACCTCGTTGCTTCCCAACGCTTAGCTGAACTTATCCAAAAAGTTCAACAGATGAGCGAGGAACTCATTTCCATTAACCGGCAGCTTGCGGAATTGAGCAACCGCACTTCTCACTATCCCATGCCGAACCTTCCACACGAAATGTGTGGAGGTTTCTTTTAGAAGCATTCCGTGATGTGTTAAGTGCGCTGTTGCGCGTTAAAGAGTCTGGTTTTGCTGTTTCAGATTCTCGGCTTTTAACGTATCGTGTAACCGTAGGACCCTAGGAAATGTAATTTTCAATTTGGCTTGTGTTATTTAACTATAGGACTATTTTCGTATCTTTTCTGATGATTTGGAAGTGATAAAACTTAACCGGGAAAATTACATAACACGCGAAACTGAAAAACGGAACAACAAAAGACTGAAACCGAACACCAACACATGAACACGACCCCGTGCTTAAAGAGGCACGCCCCCGTGTTCACACAAGACATGACACCACCTGACATTTTTCAGCCTTTTGTCTTGTTTCTCATCAATTTTGCATGATAAAAACCGAACTCATTTGCCTGCAAAGTCGTATCCACCTTCAATTCCATCTTGTTTTCCATTTTTCTTTCATCTTTTCAAGTGTTCTTGCAAGAGTAATTGATTAACAGGTTAGTATGCTAATTCCTATGATTATGAAAGTCATTTACATGTAGTTAGGTGATTAGGTCTCTAAACAACCAAAATCCTAGCAATTATGTAAACACTTGTTCTTAAACGTGTTATGGAATGATGAATGCTTTTAACCTACTTGTTCATGTTTATTCTTGTAGTAGATTAGTGTTAATTAGTGTGTTTAGTTAGATATTAGTATGTTTAGTTAGTTAATTAGTTGTTTTTTTTGTTGTTAACAAGACTATCTTCATAATTCGTGGTGAAATCTTTGTTAATCATGTTCAAGTTACAAGAATTCTCAAGTGGTGTAAAACAATATATATATTTTGAGTATCTTGAATTATTAACAAATGATTAAAATGTTAAACGTATAATCTTTGATTTTTAAAGCAAGAAAATGTTAAACTCATGCTTAATCAACGATTTACAAACAAAACCACGATTGCTCGAGTCAAGATTTCATGCCTAAACATGTTAACCGCACCCCCACGTTTTACAAAGCGCACCCCCATGTTCAAAAATTTTCCTTGGATGATAAATTCTTAACTATTTTTGAACATGAATTGAATCATTATGATGTTATGTCTTGAAAAACATATAATTTTCACTAACATCATGAAACTGCTTAAGAAATTTGTCTTGTCTAGATTAACTTATTTTTAAAATTTCAGGATCATGGATCATCCCTACTTACATTTTGAAGGGAGCCGCGAGAGATGGTGTCATGATAGACTTCAAAGATTGCTACAAGGGTCGAAAGATCCCACTTACAAGCAGATGAAGAAACACTAGCGGCAGTCGGACAGCTAGAAAGATATAATAATTTATTAAGTGTTCAGTGGAAACGTTTATTCTCACAAAATAGACCTTCGTTTATGAACTAACTCTTGAATTTTTAGCATCTTTTAAATTTAGCATGAAAGACTCTGATCCTTGGGATGAAAGTGCAGTTTCATTCAGGCTAGCTGGGAATTGGCATAAAACATCCATTGCCTTGTTTGGTGTCTATCTTGGAATATACACGGAACAAGAAATGGAGGAGGAGGTAATATCTGGAATGCCGGCGTATCATACCTTCCCGGACGAGGAAAGTAAAAGACGCGGAAAGTGGTGCAATAATGAAAGCATTTTGGGAGCGGATTGGAACCGGAGGGTTCAACTCGAGCAAAACAAAAAGCAGGTGGTCAAAGCGAGGGAGTTGTTAATTTGAGGGACTTGTTTATTTTATATTGTATGGTTAATCAGTTTCCATGTAATATTGGGTATTTGTTTTGTAATCTTTTTGCCAGAAATGCTATTGCAGGTGCTCCAACACCCATGTTTGGAGGAAGCTGGATTTTGAACTTATATGAAAGCTATGGTTATAACACTAAGGGAACCGTAGAAGTGATGCCTGGACTGTTAGACTTGAGCATTTGTACAAGTATGTACATGGTGACAAGCCTACCAAATGGGCAGCCGAGATTCATGGATAAGAAGGGACAAATCAGGGATCCGGCGGATCCCGAAGAAATAATCATGGACCTCGACATGCCGATACAGCCGGAAGGAGCCGGAGCTGGATCTTCAAGTTCACGTACAACGGAATTCCCAACCATGTTAGACCTTTATGAGTCAATCCAAACCACCAGCGACCATGCAAGGCGATCATTTGAATATGCCCAGATAGCCTTCAACTGAGTCGAAAATCTGCACTCCCGAGTCGATGACCTGAGCAACGATGTCACGTACATCAGGAACCGAATGTACCACGAGTGGGGGGATATCCCACCACAAAGCCCTTGAAAACCGTATCATTTTTGGGGCCCCGGCACAGTTGTTTTGTGCCAATCTATCTTTTAATTTATGTTGTTTTGTTTTTATTTTGTGTGTTTAGGATTTTAATGCTTTCAATAAATTGGTGACATTTCAGGTGATACCAAGGATTCTAACGACGCGAGGACAACCAAACACAAGTGAAAAATTCATCATTTTTAGGGGAGTTATTTCATTACCCTTTCTCGATCCTGAATATGTTAATCACATTGAGGACAATGTGAATTTTAAGTGTGGGGATGGGAGTAATGCATTTGACTTTGCTAAAAAGGTCCAAATTAAAATTTTTAAGAAAAGATCACTTACCAACTAATTTTTGTGACAAGAAACGAAAAATCTAATATAATTTTTGATAAACCAAATTATAAATATACATTTTTGGGAAATAAATAAGTAAATCCCTGACGTCCAAATAAAATTGAAAATGTTTTTTTGTGATATCCTTAAAAGAAATAATCTAGTAAAATATTTAATCATGTAAAATGAAACACTTTTACCCAATTCCATCCGTATGTGAGTTTATTTTTGAGCCTTAAACAAGCTTTTGCAAATTGCAATTCTACTTTCATTCTGGATTTAATTGAGGGTACCATATGATACGTGTGATTAGAACTTGCTTTGGGTATACATTTCAAGACCTTAATTAGTATTTGTTGCATAAAAATGAGTTAGGCACTAGGAAACCTTAACCATTCAAGCCCCAACCATTGTCTTTAATTTCCTTACCCGAACGTCAACCCTAGTTAGCCCCGTTGAGCTTAAACGTTTTTATCTTTCAATCACCCGAGTCACCAAGTCACTTAACCAAAAAAGCCTTCAACAAAACCCGTTTTTGTTAAAGACACGTTTTTGGCTTATAAAAAAAAAAAATTTGGTCTTTTACCGGCAGACCTTAAAGAACTGGAATGCATTCTTTTGATTTCAATTTGCTTTGTTGCCTTCATCACGCAAAACCGGGACTTCCCCCGGAAATCCGCGAACAAATTTTCAATCTCACGTTTGACGCAAGAAAGAAATGGCGAAAAAAGGAACAAGTTCCGCCATTTTGTGGGATTTCAAAAAGTGCTATAAAGAGACGGGCAAAAAGATATGAAAGATGCCCGAATTGTGGAAATTGGTCCCATAATGGAAAATGCAAAAAGAATCAAACTGAATCTCAATACGAATACACAGAACTAATCCGATTGGGTGCTATTAGGCTTCAAGCCGAACGATCCTTGAGAAAGGAAAGTTTTGTGTATCTTCGGGTAAAAGATGAAGTACGATTCTTGAAAGCAAATACGGTCTTGACAATCTGACCTTAAACGAGTCCTCAAGCTAGCATATCCCTTCTAGCTTGAAGTATTGTATAGGGAACCTTTATTGCTTTCCTTGTAGTTTATGTTAGAAAAATAAGCCAAGACCGTCGTCTTTAGCAATTAGCCACTTTTTCCAAATATTCCATACCCGAGCCCGAGCCAAGTTACAACCCATCAAAGACCTAATGATTTATGCAAGTAAATATCTAAGTAGGTGGAGATTTGATCCCTTAACAAGCATATGATTTCACACGTATTCATACTAGGCAATTGAGTGTATTAGTCATACTTAATCTTGATTATGACTCCATATATTTAGCCGAGTGTGAGTGCATCTTGTGAGAAGTGTGGATTTTTACATGATAATAATCTTTACTAACCAACCTATTGCTTGCTAGGATATCATTTTACATGTGCTTAGAATATTTATATTTGGATGAAAATAATATTTACTTGCGTATTTCTCGAAAGACATGTTTATAATTTGATTTAATTGGTTTTTGGTGGAATTGTCATTTTAAGTGATTTTTGTTTGAGGACAAGCAAAGTTCAAGTGTGGGGATGTTTGATGTGCTCCAAATTATACATAAAAATCAAAAGCACATCAATTATTCCTTAATATCTTCCTTAAAATGATGAAAATGTACTTAAAACTGTTAAATTGTGTTTTCAGGTGTTTAAAAGGGCAAGATGGACAAAAGGAGTATATTTAACAAGAAATTGAAGTGATCCGAGCTTTGGACTCCAAGCATGGGGCCGTGCCTCATTAAGCACGCCCCCATGCCTTGCCAGAAACACACCCCCGTGCTAAATTAACACACCCTTGTGCTTGGACATCTGACAGGACAAAACGTACTGTTCCCTAAAAGTAGACACGGGGCCGTGCCCCACCTCCAACATGGGGCCGTGCCCCATTTAGCACGGGGCCGTGCCCGACAGAACCTGCATGTACGAGCCGACCAACTTTCGTAAGCATTGTACTAGCACGGGGCTGTGCTTAAACACTCCGGAAAGCCTATAAATAGAAGCCTAAGCTCACCATTTTTGGCAAGCTTTGATGGGAGAGTTACTCTGCTGAATTCTCTCGGGAATCAAGACTTCAAGATCATTCGGAGGCTCGGGAGGTGCATACAACACTTGGAAGAAGCTTGGGATCACCTAAACGTCATCCATTGTGGATTATCGGCTTGATTGTTCCATTTCACCGATGATCACTTATCTATCTTCTTTGTTATCTGTTGTTATGTTAAAGCTCATTATGAGCTAAACTCTATTTATCATCCTAATCGAATGAAACTTATGTAATTTGTGATGAACTAATGGTGTGATAAATATTATGTTAATGTTATGGTGGTCTTGGGAAAACTATTGATGGGTAGCATCTACATTTGAACGGGAAGTTATAACTTTATGGTTTGTGATTGTGATTGTCATACAAGGTTGAAAACCATATGATTACTTTCATTCGCGAAACCGGTCTTCATAATAAATCCATGGCTAATGAACTAGAAATGGTTATTAGAAATCATATCACTTTAACTTTCTGATCATTTGCGGGTTCCCTTTTATTAGTTCGGAAACTTCAGTAATTGTTACGGTTTTCTAAAATTAATGGTATGTTAGGAAGGAATCTGAGCAACTCTCTTTTTAACATTAAATTATGTTTTCAGAAATCGTATGTCAAATAGGACACAAAAGATTGACCTACATTACTAGGGCTTTGATCTGAGCAGTAAACTCAGCCTGACAGGATCAAGTCACTACGGCAGCAGGATAGGCGAGAAATCGCGCCGGCTCATCTTTATAAACATTAGCATAATTACATTAATCAATATCTTTAAATCACATCACCAATTCATCACAATTACATAAGTGGAGTCTAATTCAAATCTTAGTTTACTTTCTTTCTATTATTGTTTATTTTTAAACCCTAAAAATCTTTCCAAATGCAAGTTATCACTTTCTTTAACAAAAACCAAATCTGATAGTCAAACATCAAGTTTGTTGAGTAGGCTAGGTGTGTCCACGGATTGATACTCGGTTCTTACCAACATTATATTACCTCACGACAGGTACACTGCCTTTTGTGTGTATGGTTTAGTATTGGTAACAACCAATTAAAACTGAATCTGTGCAATAAATCTTTATCAAAATATATATAATATCTGCACTCCATCAGCTGGTAACAAAGAAGGGTATATCACAGCTCAAGGGGAAGTGGGAAATCAGAAAGTAAAGTTTGATAAAGTGAACTACGTCCAACAACTTCAAAAAAACTTACTTTCTGTTTCCCAGATATGTGATAAAGGCTTTAAGGTTGTGTTCGACAATAAGAAGTGCTATGTCCTGAAAAAGGACTATGTGATTCTGGAGGACCAAGTTTTGATGACAGCTTCACGATATAAAGATCTTTATGTCTTGGATCTTTCAACGGCTTCCACAACGGATCATGAAGTTCAGTGCTTCTTGTCAAAGGCAACTGAGAAGGAATCCATCTCCTGGCGTAGGAGAATGGGACACATTAATCCACGGAAGATGAATCACTTGATCCAGAATGATCTAGTGAGAGGAGTTAACGTCAAAAATTTCCAACTACCGGATTTCTGTGTAGCGTGCAAGAAAAGAACACAAACGAAGAAGTCTCATAAGGAAAAGAAAGTTCATTCCATCGAGCTTCCCCTTAAACTTCTTCACATAGATCTGTTTGGTCCAGTCATTACAAGAAGCATTGCAGGTGACTTGTACTGCTATGTGGTTACTAATGACTACTCAATATTCTCTTGGGTAATGTTTCTGAAATCCAAATCAGAAACATTTGAGTCCCTCAAGGAATTAGTAACTACACTGGAGACTCTCTACAAGCTGAAGGTAAAACAGGTACGCTCAGACAATGGAACTGAGTTCAAGAATCAGTGGATGGAGGCTTACTGCAAGGAAAAGGGAATTGTGCACCAGTTCACTTCTGCCTACACACCTCAGATGAATGGCGTTGCTGAGAGAAAGAATCGCAGCTTGATAGAGACAGCACGGACAATGCTAGCAAACTCGAAACTGCCAATTCAATTCTGGAATAAGGCAGTAGCAAATGCGTGTTACACGTTAAATCGAGTTCTGGTAGGTAAACGCCATGGCAAGACATGTTACGAGTTACTACAACGACGTAAACCTAATCTAGAGTATCTCGAACCGTTTGGTGCACCGTGCACCTTACTGAAGAAGACTCAGGAAGGAAAATTCAGCGAGAAGGCTGAAGAGGGTATCTTCCTAGGATACAACATACTGAACAAGAGAGTTTACAACAACTCAACGGTTCTAGTAGAAGTGTGGTGTAATGTTGATGTTTACAGATACACCACACCACCTACTGGAAAAGGACCCGCTTACTTTTTCGACTATGATGGATTCTTCAAGTCCTTCAACATACCTATCTCCACATCTGATGAAGAGTTAGCAACCAGAATGATGTATGATGTCTTGAACTCACCGTCACTAGATTCAACATCATCTGGTTCATAAGGTGACTCGTCTCACCACGCAGGGGGAGCACTAGAAGCAAGTGACTCCTCCTCAGAAGATGAAGTTGTGGAGAATGACCAGAACAATCAGGAGGAACAGGTTCCAATTCCTGCAAGTCCACAAGCATCTAACAGTGATGCCTCTGCGATTTCAGAACCTCAAACTCCTACTACTTCAGATACAGAACCAAACGTTCATAATCTTGACTCTGAGGTAGTTGTTCCCACCACTCCAGGATCACGGTTAAATATCTATCATCCCCTGGACAATGTCATTGGGGATGTCAGATCAGGAGTGCAGACCATAAATTAGCTATACTCAGCTGATTATGCCTCGGTAATGGAAAAAGGATACATTCACGACGGTGCTTATCGTTGTTTTGTCTCGCAGTTTGAGCCAAAATACGTCAGTGAAGCACTAAATGATGAGGCATGGGTGAGTGCCATGGAAGAAGAACTTCTTCAGTTCAAGAAGTTAGGTGTATGGACTCTGGTGGATAAACCTAAAGGTTCTAAGGTCATTGGCACCAAATGGTCTTGAAATGCAAGAAGGATGACCAAGGCGTCATCATCAGGAACAAGGCTCGACTTGTAGTTCAAGGATTTCGACAAGTCGAGGGCATAGATTACAATGAAGTGTTTGTACCCGTGGCAAGAATGGAAGCCATCCGCATCTTCCTTGCCTATGCATCGTATATGAAGATTAAAGTTTATCAATTGGATGTGAAGAGTGCATTCCTTCATGGTGAAATCCGAGAGACAGTGTACGTCAGTCAACTCGAGGGATTTGAATATCCATATCATCGGGACAGAGTTTACAAACTCGACAAGGCTTTATACGGACTTCATCAAGCCCCAAGAGCCTGGTATGAGAAACTCTCGACTCACCTTGTGAAACACGACTTTCGTAGAGGTGTTATTGATTGCACACTGTTTATCAAAGAGAAAGATGGTTATTTGCTGCTTGTTCAAATCTATGTTGATGATATCATCTTTGGGTCAAAGAACGAAGATCTATGTAAAGAGTTTGAAGAAGTAATGAAGGCTGAATTTGAGATGAGTGCCATGAGAGAGATGAAATTCTTTCTCGGGTTACAGGTGGATCAGACACCAAAAGGGATTTTCCTACATCAAACCAAGTATGTAGGAGACATTCTCAGTCGGTTTGACATGGAGAATGCTTCTGCAGCTGGGACTCCACTTGCTACAAACCATGATGTAGCACCCGATGAGAATGGTGATCTGGTCGATGCAACCATGTATCGAGGAATGATTGGATCTCTCATGTACCTCACTGCCTCAAGACCTGATATCATGCATGCTACATGTCTATGTTCAAGATATCAGGCAAAGCCAAAGGTGAACCATCTGATAGGGGTCAAAAGGATATTCTGTTATCTGAAGTTACTCCAACACTTGGATTGTGGTATCCTCATGATGATGACTTTGAGCTCACGGCGTATAGTGACACGGATTACGATGGCTGCAAGATGAATTACAAGTCTACTTCAGCAGGGTGTCAATTCTTTGGGAGGAGATTAGTGACATGGCAGTGTAAGAAGAAGACCTCGGTTGCATTGTCAACCTGTGAAGCCGAATACGTTGTTGCTGCAAGTTGCTGTTCACAAATCATTTGGATTCAACAGCAAATGCGGGACTACGGTTTGAATTTCTCTTCTACTCCTATTTTTGTTGATAACTCTGCTGCAATTGCGGTAACTAAAAATCCGGTACAACATCCTAAGACCAAACACATTGGTATAAAAATATCACTTTATACATGACTTCTTTGAAAAGAATTTAATCGATGTGGTAAAAATAAACACTAATTTTCAACGTGCTGACCTCTATACAAAGGCTTTTGACAAACCATGTTTTCTATATTTGTTAGAGGTCAACGGCGTTAAAAAGAAAAGTGATGTAATTCCAGATGATGACCATGTGTAGTCTGATGCATTTATTCCATTTTTTATATTTTTCTTTTATTTCCTTTATTTATTTTATTTTTGTTTAAATTAAATTCATGTTATTTAGTTGTCTATTAAAATCCTAAAAAGCGTAAATCGGTTACGGTTTTAGAATTTTAGGGGGAGAATAGGTCAGCCAGTAACATTAATAAAAACAAGGGAGAAGGAGAGGCTAGCTGATAGAAAGTAGATCGTATCTGTGATATCGATTCAAACACTTTGGAAAATGATAGTACACAAGAACAAATCAAATAGGACTTTAAAAGTTTAAATTAGATAAGATGCCAAATTCAAAGTATAAGTCTGTGTAGTCTGAGCAATATAAAAGGAAAATTGATAGCAAAACAAGTTACTACTAAGGTAACACAATGAAAGTAGACCTAGAGGTTGCTAGAGCACAGATGATATGTCGGTAGTATCAACACAATAGATTATTAGACCTTGTTGGTGATCTCAAGATCAAACTAAGTTGTTCAACTGACTGTGGGTTCCCATCTTATCACTGGTTAACACAATCAACAATATTCCAATAAGGGGTGACGAGCAAATAAACGCCACAAATGTGAGCGGATGACCATAAATAGAGCAAAGCACGAAAAAAATGAAAATCAAACGCTATCAAACTAATAATATATGTTGTTGGTGCGTTATGTGCAAAAGAAAAAATAAAAATGCTCTAACAAGAAGATAGGTTGTGTGCCTCTCTGCTGTGCGATGGCACTGACCTGAGGATAAGCATAACCTAGATATTCTAGAATTCATTGTTGTTTGCCGCCTCTCTGCTGTGCGATGGCACTGACCTGAGGCTAGGTTTCTCTTTGAATGCTCTAAGAATAGTCTCTTCTTGTCAAAATACCCGTAGACCGCTCTAAATCTCCTGAGGAATGTTGATTACCACATAAGCGTGTGATCCACAAATGTTGGTTGAAATAATTATACCTTAAACTATCACCAGTCTGTGTCGAAAATCTGTGTATGGATTTCAGAGGACCAGCATACTGACAATCATCGTGGCTACAATTCTTGAAAGTCCAAATGAATATGGGGATCTAATAGTACTAGTATGATTTCCTAAATTTGCTAACGACTCTAGATGAAAAACAAGAACTGAACATCAAACATTTTGATACCATGTCCCAAATGATTTGACTTTCCTGTAAGATTCCAAAATGAATTGGTCCAATTATGATCAAAATAAATTGAAGCTGCCTATTCCGGAACCGAATCCAGTAGATTTCTATATTAGGATTTACACCTCACAAAAAGTCAAAAACAAGTTTGGTTTTATACTTCAGCTTAAGTCTTTTACTTTGTTTAAATTTAGTCAATTCAGTTTGTTTAATATCAGACTACATCATGAAATTCAGTAAGGGAGTAAATCACCTAAAAGGGTCACGTCTGAGGTGACCATACGTGTTTTCAAAAGGTTAAATGGGTCACGTCTGAGGTGACAAAGTGTTTAAAAGGATCACGTCTGAGGTGGTCAAGGGTTTTTCAAGTTAAAATGATCATATCTGAGATGATCACATGTTCATAATGTTAAATCAACAGTTTAAAAAGGGTTTAAATGTCAAATGGTCATAAAGTCAGTAAATTTCATGAGTATGACCCATTCGCACGACTGGACCATGAGTATGGACCAACCGTACGAATGGACCATACTCATGCCTTTTATGGCCGAATGGACATGAGTATGGACCATTCAACCGAACGGCTTATCCGAATGAGCCATTCGGAGGAATGAGAGTGTGCGAATGTGTCAGTCGCACGACTGAACTCCAGTCGGACGACTGAAGGTGAGCGATTGATCCAATCGCACGACTGAGGTCCATTCGCCCGAATGAAATGAGCGAATGGGTCCACTCATACGATTGAATTCAGATTTAGTATAAATAGAGGGAGAGTCGGTCGCAGAGACTCATCACTCCCAAAATAGCCCTAAGTCGCACGACACGTCGTTACTCTGCCAAATTTTCGTTTGATCATTATATATCATTGATTGCTGTGTACTGACTATTTGCACTGATTATAATGCGGTGCAATCCATCTCCTTTTCACTCAATTTGATTCCATAATCTGGACATTCGGACATAACCAAGAACCGAAACCTGTTTGGACAAATAACCTAACAAAACTAAGTAAAATATCGAAATCAAAGTTGTTAGGTGCTAAATAGAGTGATTGTGAGTCTAATGAACCAAAAAACGATGTCTAATCTTAAGAATTGGTCAAAAATTGAATTTGAATTGAACAGGCAGACTGTCATGCGAATGGACAGGTTGATGAACTTCCGTCGCACGACTGAGGTGTGCGAATGGCTAAACCGCACGACTGAACCATGCGTATGAGTTCAGTCGCACGACTGGTGTAAACGCATGAGTTTGCATACGTATGAGCCTAGTCGCACGTTCAGTCGTACGTATGAGGTCATTCGCATGACTTGATCTCAGTCGCACTGCTCATTCGCACGACTTGATCTCAATCGCACAATCTCAGTCGCATGACAGAACAGAAAATTTTCAAGTCCAAATAATTCAAGTGACTACTCATCGACGGATACTAATGTTTATATTCATTGTGTTACAGATGGCTAGTCGTTGGACTATGAGCACCAAGCCCAACATCTGTGCTCATCTGGATCTGACATCCAGGATCACAGCTGACTTTTCAAGCATTATCACGTTTCGGCAGAGATCTAGGATTTTCTATGCCATTTCTACACCTTGTACACCTTACCGCTCCATTCAGCAGACCTTCTGGGAAGGCGCAGTTGTTGATAGATCTTCAGAGCCTCATAGCATAAGGAGTTCGATATTTGGAGAGGCTATAGAGATCACCGAGGATGATCTTCGGACAGTGCTACAGTTCGGGGATGATGCTGACTGTCCCACTCGATTACACCCTCTGACTGTCCGAGGATGTTTCATGCGAGCTAGGTACTCTGGGGACATCAA
Source organism: Flaveria ramosissima (assembly GCA_025215565.1). Taxonomy (NCBI): domain Eukaryota; kingdom Viridiplantae; phylum Streptophyta; class Magnoliopsida; order Asterales; family Asteraceae; genus Flaveria; species Flaveria ramosissima. The sequence continues at coordinate 27,232,434 of CM046040.1, read as the reverse complement.
CGCAGGGGTGCTCAACAAGAGAAACATGTGCCCCCAGTTCAAGTACCTCGCAGATGTGCTGCTGAAGTGTGTTGCTTCTCGGAAAGGAGGGTTTGATGAGCTCTCAGATCAGATTTAGAACGCTTATGCAGCGTTGGTGCTGAACCATCCGTTCAGCTTTTCCAGGATGATCTTCACATACTTAGTGGAGAACATTGAGGGGAAGGGGAAGGAGGGTTTTTGTATGTACCCTCGATTTATTCAGATGATCATAGATCAGAAGCTCCCTCAGCTACAAAGGAGAAGGATGACGCGGTGGTACTCGAGGTGATGGATGATACCACCTTGGGTAGGATGAAGGTCTACAGGGGAAAGCAGGTGAAACCCCCTGTGAGACGACTGTTTGGAAATTTGAGTAGAGTGGACTACGTGGCGCCAGCGAAGAGGAAGTGGCGTCACGATGATCGTGACTCGGACTCTGAGCCGATTATGCTCCCATTGGATGATTCGGACGACGATGACAGTGGTGATGGTGGTGATACTGGTCCCACCCAGTATAGGGCCACTCCTGCAGATGTTATATCACCATCATCCACCCACGAAGGAGCAGAGATAGTAGGATTTCATCAGGATTTTCAGGCTGATGAGGATGACGAGTCGGACGAGGAGCCGTTGACTCGGACGGTGGGTAGCAAGGTGGTTGCCACCGAGAGAGGGATTAGGGCGGTAGGTGGACGCCAGGGTGAGTCTGCGGAGGCTGTTATTGATCCATCTTACACCCCAGACCAGCCCAGCAGCCAAGGGGGAGCATCCTCCTCGAAGGGAATGAGGAAAAAGAGGATGGCTCAGCCTCATGGGATGAAGAGTAAGAGAAGGAGATTTACTTTGATCACCACAACAGCCACCACCACAGCCACCACCACAGCTACCACCACCACTACCACACCCTCTACAACTGTCACCACACCACCCCCCACTACATACATCCCATCTACCACCATATCTACCACACCCACTCCACCACCACTATCATCTATACCAACCCCAATCTTCACCACTGCCACCACCACCACTACTAGCCACCAAGCCGGCCCATCATCACATCCCGCCCATACATATAGATCACCTCTACCTCCCAGTGGGGTAGAGGAACAGCTCTCAGCACTAAACCGTATGGTGCTGAGGCTGTTGGCAGTCGATGATGAGAAGACAGCTCAGATTCGTCTGTTGGTAGATCTTACAGCTGCACAATCGCAGCAGATTTCTCAGCAGGCTCAGCTGATTGAGCAGCAGGCACAGCAGATGGCTGCTCAGAGCCAAGAGATTGCACAACTCCAGGAGCATAAAGTTCTATCAGCAAAGAAGATAGAGGAATTGGAGGATGCCAAAAAGACCATCATGCTCAAGCTCAAAGGAACTAAGGATGAGCCTCTGAAGATAAAAGAAAGGGATGGTGATGACGATGATGATGACAGTGTTGATGATGATGATGATGATAGTGAGGATGACACTGATGCTGGTGATGATGCTGGTGATGATACTGGTGATGAGGATGTTGATGATGATGAAGATGACACATCTGCAGCGGGTGCCACACCTGCAAGTGAGAGGAGGACAAAGAAAGCACAAGACCAAAGTGCCTCCACAATCGCCCCGTAAGCAGAAGAGAACGTGATTCAGGACAACAGTAATACTTAGTTGTTTTTGTTATTTATATCATATGTATTTGATTCATGTATCACATTAATGTGATGTTGATGTTTCTGTTTTGATTATTAACAAATGATTGCTATGTTGAATGTCTAAATCAAGCAGATCCAAACTTTCAGAGGGATGAATATGATGTTGCTCCCCTCGAACAGATCAAGACTCAGCTCACGTTGATTCTTGATCTACAGAGTATAGTCAGGAGATCGGTGATGTACACTCCTGAAGAAGGAGAGATCATTCACAATCTCACTGACGAGCAAATAGCATAAATGTTCAAACTCAATGTCGATTAGATCGTGAAAGACGCTCCAACAGTTCATGTGGAAAATGACGACGAGCTCAACGATGTGGATGAAATCGAGATCGAAGATGTCAGGGACCAGCACTATCCAGAGTACACTGACAATGCGGGTAGTGTCATTCCCAATCTGGAAGACAATCTAGTCAGTGAAACCTTGGAGACTCTGGATAAATTGGAACAAGAGTCAGATAAGACTGAAGATAAGGCCCAAGCCTCGGATGCTGAAGTTAATATCAGAAAGGCTGAGTGGGCTGCATGTTTTGAAGAGATAAGAGCCCAACGAAGTGCTTCAAAGTCAACTATCTACACCAAGCTGTACAAAGGGAAGAAACATCACAAGGTGTAGGGCAGAATCATAGCATGGGCATATTTTGAAGATCTCAACGTTTATGCAGTTAAACGTGAGCAAGGGATCGAGTACTTCAGGTTCCCACACGACCTGAAGACACTTCCTGGATTTGAGCTGAACCAGTTAGCGAAGCTGAAACTGCTATACGCTGACCCGCGCAAAATGTCTGGATGGTTTGAAGCAGCTCTGAAGAAAGAGTACCACACCAGATGGGTCAACTTCAAACCTCAACAACCTACAAGGTATATCCGAAGGTCTGAGGTTGATGCCATAACTGGGAAACCAAGAATAGTGCTGAAGTGGAGTCCTCCGCGCACCATGTCCAAGATCCCACTACGGGAAATGCCACAGGACTTCACTCCACACTTCAAATGGTGGTACTATGATTGGAGGACAGGAGAAGCAGTCATAGTCTTGAACAAAGAAGGAGAAATGGATACTATCAGGGTATTTGACCCGATGTGGCTCACATACTTGTTTGCAAATGATGTATACACATTATTCAAGTGGCCACTATTCTATGACTCTCAAGATATTGTACAAGCTCTACAGTTCCAGAATGTTATACGACTCTGCTTTGCGTTTAAGATTCACGCAGGAGTTACAAAAGAAGAGAAGTACAAGAAGTATGAAGAGGTTATGAAGAAGGTAAGACATTAGATGAAACTAGGTCCAAGGGGGAGTTTGTAGGTACATGTGTCCCTAGTTTCTGAACTGAATGTAATATGTTTTTAGTGTCTTACGCTTATGTAATAGTTAGGTACTTAATGAAATGAAAATGTTTGGTTGTGTTTATAATGTTTAATATTTCATTAATGAGTTCTTTAACGTATATTGACATGATTATATAGGTTTGTGGTTGTTTGAATGAATCTTGATAATGTAATGACAAATGAATACATTCAAACTTAAATATGAAGTTCTCATGCGAATGGCCCATGCGAATGGACCTTATGCATGAACAACTTCAGGCGAATGACTCAGTCGCAAGACTGAACTAGGAGACTGGATCAGTCGTATGATTGTAACATGAGATTGGCTCAGTCGCACGACTGAACACTCAGTCGTGCGAATGGATCAACCGCATGGCTCAATCGCACGACTGAACCATACTAATGGTTCAGTCGCCCGAATTAGCAACCCTAACCTATAAATACCACCTAATTCGTGGAAAAACGTAACAATTCATATCACTTCGACTCCAGACGTACCCTAGCCTTCCAGAGACCTCCAAGAACCTGTTCCAAGTTCACAAATCGCACTAGATCGATTGTATATCGTTCTTAACGTTTAGATTCAATCCATAATTGATTCGACGTGCGCTCTCACTGATTGGATCGCCAATCAAATAGGATTCCGCACTATTTGATTCGGTATACACGTTAATCAGTTAGTATTTCGTTTAATACACGATCCTAACAAAGACAGATTTCTTCCGAAGACTTTTATGTACATGCTTTTATTTGATGTACTTTACCATAAAGCTGGACCACCTTTCCGCTGCAACTCTGTTTAGTCACCAACTTACATGAGTTGGTGAAAAGGTCCATGCTTTTGGTAATTGTACATTGAGGTCTTGACTACTTTATCTACTTTTATCCTTTTTGTAATATATTAGGATGTGAGCTATGGCATGTCATAGTCACTAGTCAAAAGGCAATCTGCCTTTTGACTACATTTGATTTTGTAGTTGTCTAGTCTTATGTATCCAGCTGGCCTTCAAAGTATGGTAGGCTGTAGGATGTAGTATATAGTATCTCAAGTACTTGTAACTTTCCATCTATGCTTTGTAATATTTGAAAAAGAACTTGAGAAGCAATATACAGCATTCTTGAAAACCAAATACTCGTGTTGTTAGCTATCTTTTACTGTCTCATTTTTACTTGTGTTCTTAGCATCTTTCACATAAGTTACCAGTTCCTTAATTGATTTGTTAAGTGTTCTAAAGAACTCTCCAAATTGTGTTGTTGTGTTGTAAGTGCATACCCTTAACCGGTCCTGCAAATTAATCTTTGAAAAATACGTCGATCCTTGAAGTTAATTAAATGAATCATCTATCTTTGGTAAGGGGTATCGGTTCTTAACTGTTAGCTTGTTCAATTCCCGATAATCTATACACATTCTGAAGGATCCATCCTTTTTCTTGACGAAAAGCACTGGCGCTCCCCACGATGAGTGATCGGGTTGTAGAACACCCTTATCTACAACTCCTGAAGTTGATTAGACAAATTTCCCACCTTCAAAGGTGTCCTAGAAACATGCATCGCGTTAGGTACTAGGTCAATCTAACAGTCCATCTGTTGTGAAGAAGGCGATCATGCCAAATCCTTCGGGAACACTTCTTGAAATTCTCACACAACAGATATGTCATAGCTCTTATTCTTCTGCCTTCATCCTTGTAATCTGCATCTTGTCCTCTTCTGATCTCTGTCCATGTGTGTCGACTGTCTCACCATTTTGCAACGGCATGCGAGCAATCTTCTCGTAGAACATGATCTCAGCCCTTTCCTTGACAATCAGTCCATTCCCGTAATCATGTCGAACTTTTAAGCCTAAATCATATAAGATTTATTGTAAAGGCATGACCCTCTAATAACACAGTACAGTCCTAAATTATCTCACTAGTATTTACAAGGCTACCATTAAGCCATATCATAACACGTATTCTTATAGCTGGGGTCAAGTCCACTTAGTTACAAAACTCAAGGTCATTACGCATGGGTCCTTTTGGGCATCATTGACACCAGTCATGAATGCCTTTCTATGAACAGGGTTGCCATATTACCTTTCCCTGTGTTTGTACAAATTAAAGACTAAATTTTTTGTTTTGTTTTATTTTTTTACTTTAATTTTGATTGACCATTTGACCTTGAGCACTATTGAACCTCGCATATGCTCGACTATGATGCTCTTGGCTTCCACACTCATAATGTCAATGTCAAACCATATTAATCGGCACAATTGAATTCACCAGCACCTTAAAGCAGTTCGCTAAGCGCTCCAATTGCTTGAAATTGGATTATACATGACGTGGCATCATAATCGGATGATGCACTTTGCACTTATTACACTTCGGACAAGTGCTCGCATAGTCATTCGTTTCCAGCTCAACAGCCACATATCCCTTCACGACCATGTCGTTCTTGTCCACTTTAACTCCCACTGGCTTACCCGATTCTCTAACATCCTTCTATGTCTCATTAGCTTTCTCGAAGCACCAATACGAACCATCTCATCAGCCAAAGTACTTGTCTTTAGTATTGCACTCTTAATGGTTGGGGATGCAACGGCGACCATCTTTTCACGACTGTGGAACCAACCCCTTGATGTGCTCTCAACCCTTATTTGATTTATGTGTCATGATTATGACACCAGCTTTGCTAGCTTATTGAATTGTAGATATGGGCTTCATAACCACATCCTACCATTGCATGATTCCAAAAGACAAGATCTTAACTTTTCCATCTAGTCAACAAGGTAGTACTCCTCGTTTATCAATCCTTTAAGCTGTAACATCCGCCATTTTTCCAAGTTAAAACCCAGACCGAACCCATTTTGAGCTTCCATGATTAATTTATTTAATAAATGGATCAAAATACATTAAATATGTAATCAACTTATTGATTGATAAATAATTCTTTTTCATAAAATTATAAAGTTTATTAATCATGTTACAACAAATAACTAAATGTAAAAGACTTATTAAAACTTATAAAGTTATAAAATGAATTTTAATAAACTTATAAAGTTTTATTAGTAATTATAAATTTTAAATACTGAAAATAAATAATCAAATTATAAAGTTTACAAGTTTTATAAAAGTTATAAAGATTAACAAATAAATAATTTAATTGATTATTCAAATTGGTTTTATAAAGTCTATAAATATTTTATAAAAAAGTTATTAAAATTAGAGTCTTCATGAATTTAAATTTTAAATTATAATTATTCTTATATTTATTTAAATTATTTAATTTTATATTTATTTCAAATTCCAATCATAACCCCCTTTTAAAAGACTTATAAATCACCATTAACACCATTCATAACCTCTTCCTAACCTCAAGTATAAAAGCAAGGCTTAGGCCTCACTTTTCATTTGCTCATTCTCTAAAAATCTCACTCTTATATCTTTCTTTCATATATTGGTTATGATCAATTTGAAGAATTTTATTTTACAAGAGATTTCAAGAATTCTTAATACTAAGGTAATCTTTTATTACTTTTATATTATACAATTTAATCATCCTAACATCCAATTGTTTTCATGACTTTATATTCTTACTATTATTCTTTCTTCTACCAAATCTCTTTTTATTTTAATAATTATCATTTGATCATTAACATTTTAATAATCAATAATCTTATAAGAATCACTAACATTCCTAAATTAAGCTAACAACACACTAACATAAACAAAGAATCCCGTTTGCATATGGACGGCTATGCCGCCGCATTCGGTTATTCCGCAAGATTATTGTTCTAAATGATGGATATGCCAAAGTCTTAAAATATTTTTATAACTGAAATGAAGACTATATACCATATGTTGACATAATAAATTGTTCTAACCCGTTTCATGTATTAACAATTTTAAAAATGCACATAAGTGCCTTACTACAATTCTGGCAGAATATAGTCTTACTTCAACCGACCATAACTTGATCATAACAAACTAAATTTGGGTAAACTCAGACACCAATGTTAAGTATATGGAATTACCTTTTCAACGACAGTTTATACGTCTTCAAACTCAATCGGACAACTCAACAATAGCCTTCACAAGATAAGTGAGCATTTCAGCACCTTCTGTCTTGTGATGCTTGTTTGACCTATTTAAAGATCTTTTCATAAGAATATTTCTGAATGAAAGTTGTCCGGGAGACTTTGAACTAGTCAAGTATAAATTTTATAATTTTATGAAACCGTTTGCTATTTTTAAAACTTGTTCAAACACATACCAAATATTCTGTCCAGAATCTAAAATTGTTGCAATAATCCTTTTTCAATCTACCTTTCGCTTTTTAGCATTCCCCAAATGTCCTAATTTCTTGTAATGAATTCCAACCTCAAGTTATTGTTTTTTTTTATCATTTAGGACATCACATTTGACTCTTGACATCCATACTTTCTTATGTACTCTACAACCATCACTATACTTGTGAGTCTTCCATGTGAGTTCTCCATGCCCCTTTTTTACTTTATTTTCACACCTTTTGGGGTGAAACATGTTAACCTTATAAACTTACACTTGTAAACATCTTGATACTTGTAAATGCACATGCAATTCATCTTTACATTTTTGTCATGGTTATTTGTGTTATTGTAAGTCTTATATGAGATACATATTTTGTTTACAATCATTAACTATTGCTAGCCTGGCGACGTCTTAGATCTTAGGGCCTGACAAGCCTATTTGGTGCTAAGGTCGATGTATTGCCGACTCCTGATGACGTATGCTTATTCATCATGGGAACCAAGTACACTTAGCCAATCTTATATACTTGTAATCAAGTCGAGGTTTGGTTGTAACTGTATGTGTTCTATAAGCTTGCTAACTCGTAACCATGGACATGAATTGCTACTTGTAACCCTTTTATATATATACATATATGCGTGTGTTTAAACCATGGGAACTCACCAACTTTATAGTTGACCCTTTTATTTTTAACATGTTTCAGGTTTCCTACTTGAAGATCTTCTTGTGCTCATATAGGACTTGGACCTAGTTTAAATTGAAAGTCTTATGTTATTGGTTGTATCTTGATTGTTTTGTAATTACTTATTTGTCTTGTAATGTTTAATGAATAATGACATTTAATATTATTTCAACTTAATTAGTTCCATGTGCTATGAGCAATCGTCTCCCATTCGTCCGCCCCGATGATTCCGCCGTCGGTGGGGTGTGACATAAGCTCATCCAAAGTCATGGCCATTACAACCTCCATACCTCGAGCTAGTGTTTGGGCATTCTACTATGTTAGTTCTTCGCCCACCGATGAACAGACAACATAGTTTACCTTTTGATTCTCAGCACAGATCTCGATGTCTATATTTGTTCCAATTTTCTCAAGGCAATGGGTCAGGGCTATTACTCCAAATTTCCTAGCACACCACGTTGGCTTGCACGTCATGAACTCAATACCAATCTATCACACCCTCGCTAGAAGCGTAAACACGAGGATACGACGGACGGGATCGTCATAACACATTGGGAGTCCAAGAGAATCACTAAAGGCATTCTCCGTAAATAGTCATGACGTCATCCGACACATTGGAACACGTGACAAGTAAAGTAAATCCCAAATCATCATACCATAAATGCATAAATAGTCCAAAGTTCCTTCAGGAACAAACAAACACAAGTACAAAAACAATCCCAAATACAATCCAACAATCAAACAATCCTAAAACAAGTTTAATAGTCTCATGAATAGTCTATTGCTCCTAAGGGAGCGGTCTTTTCTAGAGTCCCAAGCCAAACACCTAAGCCACATTACCTGAAAAGACATGCTCTAAAAAGTCAACAAAATGTTGGTAAGTTCACAGGTTTATAGAACAAATAGTTTGTCGGGTATAACATGTAAAAAAGTTGTATGTGGATAAGAGTACATAACAATCATAGATAGCAACACAAGCCTAAGTCAATCCAAGTCTAATTACCCGGATTATATTCACCCAAGGGCAAGCCCAAGCTAAGTCAGTCACGACTAGTATAATGACGACAGGGGTGGGGGTGTCAACCCGTTATTACTAACAATACCTCTCCATGACGTCCATGTCACAATAATAAGTCCAAGTCCAAGTACACACTCATGAGTGAACTTCTAGACTCAACCCATGACCCAAACCACGTACATAGTCTCAAAATAGTCTAAAAGACACGACAATTCCAAAATCATGAGCTTGCTTTTTCCCCAAGTAAAACATATTAAAAGAAGGTTGTGAAACTCACCTCAAAGTAGCAAAGTCCAAAAAGTCCACAGTAAGAATGTCAATCACTACAGAACACAAAACATTAAAAAAGATTACTAAAGGGCTAAGTTGACCTAGTTGGGTGTAGTCCTCGAAGTCCAGTCTTAATGGCCATCAAGGTCCTTAATTTTATGAAAACATGATTTTATTGTAGTAAAAGTCCAAGGCCGGCCTTAAACTGTACATTTTGTCACGTTTAGGGTATTTAGTTGGTGATTTATATTATTTTATTAATGTCCGTTGATGCGCGTCAATTTATCCATACACAATGAACTAAAAATATTATAATATTATCCATTTAAAAATAACCTTAACAATTTTAAGTATCAAACTTGTCTTCATTTGATTATTTAGCTTCAAAGCTTTATTTGTAAGTTTAACAAAATATTTCAGCATGAAGAGCTGATTGCGCACCAGTTTTGTATAAACTGGTTGGAGGTCGAAACGGTAACGAAAAGTTGTGTAATAGGAGTCGTTAAAAAGATAAGACTTTAAACTAAACTCTAGAAAAAGAATCATCTCAATTTGATGTGATATGAGAAATATATGATTCGATAAACACAACCAACCTGCTGCAGATTCGTCAGTTTTGACCTTCCGTTTTGTGTGTCGCGTTTGGAGGACCAAACGATGTCGAAATGACACGAGACCACATGGGTTACGACCCATTTTTGTCTATGTTTTAGACGAAAACTTAGACCCATTTGGAGTTGATATCCTCATTACGACCTGCACAAGTTGACCATTTTTCTGATAGCAAATTGTCTAAATTCTCAGCATTGTCTATTGGGTTCAAAAACTCGGTTTCCGACCTTTGTTGACCCGAATCCCATACGAACGTTTAGTATAAGACTCCACAAAAGGAATTAGATCGTGGATTAAAACTAGAGTACTATCCAAACATAGATTCATCCACTTTTAATCTCATGGTTCCAATGTTTATACGTTTATCAATTAGATCCATTATTCTATCGCCCCGATCGATCCAATAACAATAAATTAATGATTTTTAATAACTAATTAGGATCCAAAAACGCCCATTAAGTCTAGATTTCAAGAGGTTAAAATCCCAAATTAAAATATCAATGAACAATTAAGAATAAATGCACTAGGGTTTTACCGATTTGTAAATCCGACACTTGAACGCCTAGATCTTCCAAGAGTTATCACTCCAACAAACAAAAGAAAGAAGAGGAACGCCCAGATCTTACAAAAGTTATCACTCCAACAACAAAAAGAAAGAAGAAAAGGTGAAGAATTATAGTATAGGATGATGAATTTCATCATTATAATGATAAAATAATATAATATCGGTTTTTTTCTTACCGGAGAATGATGGGATGAACGATTTGAATCAAAATTTGTTCTTGAATGAAGTAATATACCAAAATTGATGGTTTGTTGAATATGGATGATGATTTTTGATGGATCTAGGTGAAGAACAAGGAGAATTGGTTGTGGTGGCTAGGGTTTCCAAGGAGAAGGTGAATTAGGGTTGCAAAAGTGAGAAAACAAGGGGAATTCCCCCTTGTCTACAATTCTCCACCGCAAACAAGGAAGGGCAAGGTCCTTCGGGCCCTTGGCTTATCTCATCCAATCCAACTTGTCTCGAATCGCATGTCGTCCAATTTTTACGTTTTTAAATTCCGCACGCTAAGACCGTTCCAACGAGCTTTTATATGCCCTAGAAATTGGATAATTTATATTTTTGAACTAATTCAAGTTTATTTACTAGAATTTAGGAAAAGTCCTTCAATGTATGATTAGTTGGGTTTTAATGTAAATTTTAGCGTTTTACCTTTTAGAAAAATCCTTGATTAGGCCCAATGCTTAGGACCTTGTTTGATGACAAGCCCAATGGTCATCTTAATGACTAAAACCCTAGGCCCAATACTATACCATAGGCCCATTAAACTAAAAGTTTTGATCAACATTGAAATGAATAATCAATTAAGGTCAAGCCCAAATATGACAAAATCGAAGTCAAAAGTCAAAGTCAAAGGTCAACACACCTGTTATGGTGACGGATGTCACAGGTGATCTGATTTAGAAAGTAAAAGTAGTTTAAACCCCGATACACTTGTGAAGTCACTGGATCGGTAAACATCCGAGCATGTTCTTGACGGAAGAATAAACAACCACAACCAAAAGTCAAATCAATAACACGAACTATCAAAAAATTGGTTTCATTGATAAAACCTAACGATTACAAGCTTGTTACAACATAAGAATCAAGACTCTTGGCAAGGGGAGATCGAGCATGATCTCCCCTCTCATCCGGCAACCCTAGGCTCCGGGCAGACTCCCTCCCCAAACCCTTAATCTCTCTACACATTGAAACTGGTATATATAGGCCTCGGCCCATATTGGATGCGACTGGGCCCATTCGTGCGATTGGACCATGCGTATGGTTCAATCGTACGACTGGAGATACCTTAATGAGTGTTGTACCTAGTTGTTCTTAGAGATTGGTTAGGAGCGCGAGTATGGGGGACTTAACATCAAATTGTTGCAGATAGTTTTAAGATATGTTTCATTTAAGTTTATGCCAAAGGTTGAGGCTATCAAAAAACGGGAAGTACTAAAGAATCCTATTGAATTCAGAAATTTATTTTGGGTTAGAACAATACTATAAAAGACATTCTAAATACATCTCTAAGATTGGTATGCCGTTAACAACGTTAACTTAGAAGAAGCTTTAACACGATGAAACAAAAATTGTGTAGGCCCCAATACTATTACTTCTCGAAGGAACTAAAGATTTTGTTGTTGATTGTGTGACAATAAATTACTGTTTAATTGATCTAAATGCATGATTTTATATCGTGATTATTGTGGAACAAGTTCACTTTGTTTATGGTTTGTTCATACGTGCTTGAAGCTTAAATGAGGTGAATTTGAAACAAAAGAAGGAAAACATGGAACTATAAGGACTAAAGCGGTAAATATCAAAATTTACAAAAAAAAAAGCGTAGCGATAGGGACACCGGTGTATTATACACCGAGTGTGGGCGTATGATACACCGGTTGGGTATGAGCGGCATATGTGGGAGTGTATTTGACAAAAAGAACAGAAAGTTGGGCGTATGCATGCTAAGGTGGGCGTATGATATGCCTAGGGCCGGTGTATAACAAACTCCGGATTATTAGTGTTTTAAAGTTATTTAATGTCCAATCATTCCCAATTTAAAAAACAACTTTTCCCAGGTAAAATATATCAAAACAATGAGCTTTTTTATAATTTCAAGCTTCCCAACTCTTCTCAATCACCATTGATCATCCTTCAAAACAAGATTCAAGATTTTAAGAAGATGGTGCGTGGCTAGTTCATTTCTGATCTCTTCCGGGAAATCGAGAATGTTAAGTAAGACCTTTTATGTTTTTTCATTAGGGTTTTGGTAAACAATGATCTTTGAATGTATTTCTATGTTTTGGTTAAGTTAAGAGGTTTGTTTATAAATAAGATTGCTTGTTGAGATTATCAGTTTTGGGTTTACTTACATCATGAACTCATTAAGATTGAGAAATAATTTTATATAGAAAAACTAATAACATTGTGAATGAACGAGTGTTAAAAGTTTGATCATTTGTTATTACGTCAGTCAAAAGTTGAATCTTAGTAAGTTGATTTTGGCAAACCCTAGTTAGACATATAAGTTGTTGATCATGTATAATTGAGGATCCGAAAGTGATTGTTTTCATTATTTATGTAAATTAGTTTCAAAGGTTATTGCTTTATGCATGTGTATTATTACATTCATCCAAAGTTCCAATTTTTAATTCTAAAGTTCGTGTCTTTAAGTTAATCGAGACGTTTTGATTTAACACGTTTTACAAATTCCCTGCGGAGACGACCTTACTTTTTCTTACACAATAAAGGTCGCTAAGACCGGTTTTTAACTTGTTTTTGATTGAGTATCGAAAACCACATCATTGTCTATTGTGACACATCTTATTATGGTATGGGATGTGTACTTATGCAAAGGGGTAAAGTAATTGGTTAGGCATCCCAACGATTGAAGAATCACGAACGAAACATCAGAAGTTGGTGCCGTAATGGTTGCACTGAAATTTAAATACATTATCATTACGAAAAAATATACTATCTATACTAAAACAAAATTTCGAAACACATATTCAAATAGAAAGAGCTTAATGTGCGTCAAAGATGCTAGATAGAGTTATTAAGTGATCATGACTGTGAGTACCAATATCATCTAGGTAAGACTAATGTAGTAACCGATGCACTAAGTAGAAAGAAGAAGACTTAACCAATAAGAATCCATCTAGAATAGAGATTTAAACCAGTCTCCTAGAACATATTAAAAATGCAAAACAAGACACTCTAAGAGAGAATCAAATGACGAAAAGAATGCTTGGCAGATTAAAGTTGTTGATAGCCGGAAATAATGATTATCCTAAGATTTAATAATAGGATATGGGTTCCTACATTTGAAGGACTGCAAGATATAATCTTAGTGGAAGCCCATGTCCAAATATTCTATCAATCTCGGGAGTGACCGGATGTACAAGAATTTAAGGGAATGATTATTTGTCGCCAAAAGTGAAATGACCTGTTGTCTGATACATAGAAAAAGTGTTTAACTTTCCTTAAATTGAAAGCAGTACATCAAAAAATGCTAGGTTATTTACACCCACCGGAGATTACAGATTGAAAATAGGAGAAAATCGCCATGGACTTTATTACAAAGCTTCTAAGATCAAGTCATGGTTATAGTGTTATCTGGGTAGTTATAGACCGACTGACCAAATCTGCACATTTTATGCTGAGTCATTAGAACTTATCTAGATGTACATCAAAGAAATAGTCTGATGGCATGGAGTACTTAAGTCAATCATATCAAACATGGATAGTTGTTTCACGTCTAGGTTTTGAAATAGTTTCAAACACGAACTAGGAACCAAACTTAACTTAAGCACTGCCTATCAACCGCAAACAGATGAGCAGTGTGAACGAACTATTCAAACATTAGAAGACATGTTTTGGGAATGTGTAATTGATTTTACTGGTAGGTGGGATGGTCATTTGCCACTCATCGAATTCGCTTATAACATTAGTTATCCGCCAGCATCAATACAACACAAGAACCTTATGAAGCTTTATATGAGAGAAAGTGTCAAACTCCTATATGTTGAACAGAAGTAGGGAAAGTCAACTGCCCGGACTAGAAATCATTATTGAGACCACAAAGGAGATTCAACGAATCAAAGAAAGGATGAAAGTGCGAAAGATAGATAAAGGGTTATGCAAATCAAATAAGTAAACCTTTATAATTTTAAATATGGGATAAAGTGATGCTGAAGGTATCACCTCTGAAAGGGGTAGATTTGATATGGAATGAAAAGAAGCTCAAACCCAGATACATTGGATCGTTTTAATATAACGACTAAGGTAGGACCGATGGCATATTGACTAAAACTCCATAAGTAGCTGGCGGGTAAAGATAATACTTCTCATTGATAAAATTTAAGAAAATGTTTAGTACATAAAGCACAAAATATACCGTTCGAAGACGTGCCCATTGACGAAAAGCTCAACTTCATTGAAGAACCACTACACATCAAAGATTAAAAGATTAAAAAGTTACATAGGAAAGAGATTCCACTTGTCAAGGTCAAGTGGAATGCATTTCATAGACTCGATTCACATGGGAATAAGAAAATGAAATAAAAAAATACCCTCACCTCTCCAATTACAGTTAAATATTGAGTAAGAAATTTTTGTAACGGGGTAGATGTAATACCCTAAACCTTAATGTAAAGTTGCAAAGGCATTAAATATGAAGTCTTTCTTTAATATATTGTCGCACGAGTAAGTAACGAGTAAGATGGTTTTATGAAAGATGAGATCTGATATCAGGAGTTTATTACTTTAAGAAAACATCTAATAATATTAAAATTATATTTGATAGCACTCCGTTTTTAACGCAACTTAGGTCGACTGTAGAGAAACAAGAGCTCGTCCCAGTGACGAATCGAAATTTCATAGAACGTTATATGCTTTAAGTTATAAGAGATTAACAAAGTAAGTGGCTAAATTAATTATCTAAGTAAGCAAGCAACCATTAGGTGATGTACGTTGTCGTTTTTGGAGCTTGGGTAGGAGCCGAGTAAGGAATACTCTACATTAAATTATCGTAGATAGTTTTAACGTATGTTATGTGCAGTTAATTATTACTTATTTTAGATTATTATTATTATTAGGAGTAGTGTTAATATTAGTAGTATTATTATCTTTAGGAGTTAGGGTTATTGTTAGGAGTGGGTTTTAGGTAACCTAGCCTTAGTTAGGCATGGACTGATCATCCATGCTTAAACAAGACAGTCTTAGCCGATACCAACCATAAAAATGGCTAGTTAGCTATACCATTACCTAATCTAGGATTAATTAGTATTAGGACCTTAAGGTATCACAACATTGTACTAGGAATTATTATCAACTGTTAAATAGGTGAGTTAACATATTTATTTATAAAACTATGATTGTATACTCATGTTGTCTAAACTGATAATATACAACAATGCTATTAATGTGCAATTATCAGTAAGGGTATGTTTGGATACTTTTGTGCTTAATGGGATATGTTGAAAGTAACCCTTCAGTCCTAAGGGCATGATTGATGCGTGAGAACAAGAGAGGTGATGGATTAGGTTGATGAAGTAGAGATGGTAACATTAGAAAATATTCAAGTATCCTTGAATATGAGTCGTGGTAAACCATTGCGAAAGCCAGAAGCAAAAGAAAGTAAAAAGCTATCTGGAAGTGACCCAAACTTAGATTGAGCATATCTCGAGCTAGAAAAAGAGTTATGGAACACATAATATATGAAAATGGGGTTTCCCGAGATGAGGAAACTGAAAAGTTGGTCCTTAGTAGACCGTTAAGCTTCAGTTGACACTTTGCAATGGATATTCAATTCAGAGATGCGAATATTTCTTTGAAATTGTGAATATTCCATATGGGGTTTCATAGTAAACCATTAAGAATCTTAATATTGTCTGCCAAGGACCTATCGACCGAAACACTAGATTACATAATTTTAAACCCTTATCTTGTCCCTCTCTCTCTAATGTACCCATTTACTCTCTCACTAGACTTGGACATCCTAGGATTTTGGAAAGGCATAAAAAGGCTAGATTTGAGATCTACAACATCTCTTTGCTTGGATTTGCATTAAGAGCTCCCAGTTTTGCTAGGTAAGCCTTGTTTTTACTTAAATATAAGTTATTGCTATGTGTGAGATGATGTGTAATATTGTGGGACTCCACTTTAGTGTCAGATCGCTTGGTTAGAGACGTGGACATGTTAAGAAGTTGTGTTACACTTTGCTAGGTCATATCCCCATGTTGTGCATTGTTATGTGTTTGGGAAAACCAAGGTTTTTTACAAGATCAAACCAGTCACTAGTATTATATTAGATTCGATTGGGAAGTTATAAGAAAACCCATACTTTGGTGGATGGATATGTCATAAGAATGTTTTTGGTTGGATTACAAGTTTAATCATGTGCGTGAACCATAGTTTAAAAGTATATTATGATCTAAGCACATTTTGTATTAAAAAGCTGTAGGACCGCGTTCCACTTGTTTGTGCTCCTAGGATGATATTGGTGATATTGTGATTGTAGAGTTAATTATTGTAGACTATCGGTTTAGGTGAGTCTAACCGCCCCCTTTTTCCTATGTTTGATTTTGGGGTTGTACCTAAGTTGGCTAAATTGATATTGTTACATGTTTTAACATGATTGTTGCATGTTATATTGTGTTTCTTATGTTTAAGGGACTGAAGTTTGGGTGCGTCGAGACCTTGGTCGTGTTTGTCACCAACAAACCATTAAGGTAAGTTCGTGGGTTGTCCAAATGGTGTGACACCCAAATTACCTCGGGACATATGTGCACTTAGACGTATCCGATCTAGGTAGGAGGGGCCCACTTTAGGAAATTACCATTGTGCTATATTGATGTTGAACTTGGAGTGGCATATATGTTATCATGCACTAACTTCCAATTGTTGTTCTTGTTAGTGAGAATTGGTTTGTCAAGCAGTTTGCTTACAATACTTTTATTCATTTCATTTCGAGTTTGGAGTCTCGGTAATGGGTCACTAACAACATAGTTTTTGACGTGTTTTCACTCGTGATAGAGGTTGTGCGGGAAGTGTTGGAAGGCACTAGCTAGGAAAAATCAACTGATGTATGGAATTATGTAATATTGTTAAGGTTTTAATTCAGGCTAGTAATTTTGGTTTAAATGTTCAAGACTTCCTTTTTTATTATTTCATGTTTATGATACAACACATCACACCCGTGGATTGGGGTGTGATAGTTTGGTATCAGAGCCCTAGGTTAGAAAAATTAAGGTTCAAGAAGATCCTTAAGGTTTAATCCGAAAGACTCAGGACCATAATAAGATTTCAATTGCATTTAGGGTCATTAGGTGTTGGAACCCTAGAAAGATTAGCATTTTAGTCTTTAGATTAGTTTTTGTCATAGTGTAGGGACTTATTATGTAAATATATGTCCTTATTGTTTTCTTATTACTAGTATAAATAGGATTGCTTGTTTTAGTGCAGGTTAAGACTTTTGGAGATATTTTCATATTCACTCAATTGCACTTTGTAATCCTTCTAATATCAATGAAAACTCTATGAATTTTTCTGATATTTGTTTGTTTTGATTACATTGTTCATATAATTGTCAATTGCTTGATAACAATCACAGATCGATCCATTTGAACCTATCAAATGGTATCAGAGCTTTCGGTTCAGTGATTTTGAAGTTCAAAATCGACTTTTGAGCACTTTTGAATCACTTGAATCTGTGATTTGATCGCAATTGTTCAATAAATTGATGATTTAGTTGTGTTTCATCAATAGAAACATGAATTGAATCACAATTGAGTCAATTTACATCATCAAATCTGAATTTTTGACAAATTTGTGTTCGAACTGTTCTTCGAAACTCGAACACTGAATTTGCAAGATTGAGAATCCAAGTGTTGTTAATTGAAAGAAATGATGCTAAAGGATTAATTATCGGTGTATTAGTGACTTGATTGAAGAGTTTCAGATCGTTTTATCAAGTTTTAAAAAGTTTGTTAAGATCTGGTTGTTACAAAGAAGATGAATTAGGCGTTTGAGGTGTTAAAATCATCTGAAAATTACCTAAGTGTTTAGGTGTATGAACACTATTCAATACAAATGTGTTACTTCTCCAGCAAATACTGTAGAGAATGCTTTTCTTGCTAAAGATGAAGCTACTACAGAAGATGAGGGTGATCTGTTTGTAGGAGCAGGATTCTTTACTAGCACACCTGTCTACTCAACTCAGCCACAACCACAGTCTCCTCCAAAAGCTCAAATGGCTAAAACTCAAAATGAGACTCCATCTTCTAACTCTGCTAACCCTAGCAAAGTTAAAGATGTTATAAACATCCTTCTACAGGATGAAGAGTCTAAATCTGCATTTACAGCCTTTATGGCAAGTTTTCAAGCTTATCAGGGTAGTCAAATAACTCAGGTTAATCTGGTTTTGCAGGATTTGTTCGAGATTGATCTAGATGACGTTGAAGAAATGGATGTCAACTGGCAAATGGTGATGATCGCTTACAGAACACAAAAGCACTCATATGTCAACAGAAACTACAAACCTAGTGCCAATAAAACAGTTGGCTTTGACAAGTCAAAATCAAGGTGTTTAACTGTAACAGCTATGGCCATTTTTCTAGATAATGCAAAGCTCCAAGAGCTCAAGGAGGAAATGGTCAAAGTAGCTCTAACAGGCAGAGATATCATCAACAGACTGAAAAGACATTTCAGAAACCTTATCAGAGTCTACCAATGCCAGAACCAAAGGAAGAATCTAAAACCACTGAAGAACCAAAGAAAGCACTTGTAGTCAGCATCAAGGATGGATATGACTGGAGTGCTTATGCAGAACAGTTCACTAAAGATCTTACTGCAGGTCTAGCACTTGTTGCTGAAATGGACGAAGATTGGTCTGAAGAAAATGATCTAAAAACATAAGGAGATTCAGATGATGAGGAAGATTATGACTGGAGTGACAAATTAGATCCAAAGGATTATTCTGAAGAAGTTGCTCTTATGGCACAGTCTGAACAACCCAAGGTTGTAAACTCTTCATCTGAAACTGACACTAAATCTTAAAACTCATATCCAGAAATTCCAGTGGAAGTGAGAGAAAAAATATGCACTAAAGCATGTTTTAAAAAGGTTGAACATTATCGAAATTACTCGTTCAAAATATGTGACAAATTGAAGCAAGAAGAATTAATGCACAAGAAACTGAAAGATGATCATAAAATTGCTGATGAAAAAATCATATCACTTCACGCAAGTTGGAACAAAACTTTAAAAGAACTTGAACTTGTCAAGAATCAACTTGAAGAAATGACAAAAACACTTGAACAAGAAAAATTGGCATATGCTGCAACTCAGGTTGATTTGGCTAAAGTAAAAAGCTCCAACACCATAGTTGAGCAACTGGTAAATGGAAGAAAGGATAAAGATAAAACAGGATTAGGTTTTACACATGAACCTATGCCTGAATCAATCTCTAATACTTTACCAGAAAATTTCAATACCCATGATCATTCTCCAGAAAACAAAGCTAAGCTTAAGGAATTTCAAGAGAAGAAAAGAAACGTTCAATCATATGTCGAGAGTGAAATCGAAAAGATAAACATTGAAATATTTGAAGAAAAAGATTCACAGAAAATAACAAATGGTCATCCAACTAGAATCAAATCTTATGAACCTCGACTAAAGAATAAAAAGATGTTTGTCCTAAAAGATGAATGTGTCATAGAGAAGTGTACAACTGATCAAGAGATTGAAAGAAATAATGAGATCAATCTCAAAATGAAAGGAAAATGACAAGAAGAGAAATCAGACACTTCATCTTCTGATGATTTAAGCTTAAATGAGTTAACTGAAAACAAAGATTGTGAAAAAGAATCTTCTCAAGATTCAATTAAGCCACAAAACATTAAGAAGTCATCAAGAAATCAAGGAAGAAGAAAACCAACTTCAAAAGCTAACAGTCTGAACAAAACAACAAATCAAGTCAAATTAAACCTGTAAAGTTTGTGTCAGCGGGAACATTTGACATGAACACAATTTCTGAAACAACATCAAAATCTAAGATCAAATCTAACTCTGATCTAAAAACAGGTTCAGGTCCGAAGTCTTCCGTTGTACATAAAAGATTTGAATATAAAGAGTTAAAGAATTATGAACACGTTAAAAGGAAAAATTCTAAATATCAAAAGACCAAACTTACACAGACAAAACAAAAGCTTAATCAGTTTACTCGTAAAACCAAACAAGGATCTAATGTGAAATCTACTTCTATGGTTAAGTAAATGTTGTTTCAAAAAACACAAAAATACTATGATATATGTGACATGTATAAGCATAACACATCTGAGTGTTTTTTAACAAATATTGTCACATACGTGATATGACAAATCATAACACAACGGATTGTTATTTTAACAAATAATATGCATTGTGTGATGAAAGGAATCATAACACAGAGGATTGCTACTTCAGAAAGAACTCACCTAGAAAAGATTTTGATAATCAAGGATATGCTAATCCAATTTTTCAAAGAAATCATTACAATAGATTTAAAAATCTAACAAAAACAACTTCTCTGGGTTTGAGATCTTTTCGAAGAATCAATTCTGATTATGATAATCAGTATAAAGTCAGATCACAACAGTATAATCAAGAACCTTTTGTTCCACATTCAGTGAGAATGAAAAATGAAACATATAATAAGAAAAATGTTTATAATGTTTCAAACAATGGTTCAAAATCTCTTGATGATGATCTTGAAAAGAGATTTAATGTTTTGAAAATCAAACAAACAAGAGACAGTCAAAATGCGTCTCAAAGAGGATTTGAAAATTATAAATCTCAAAACAAACCTGACATAAACAAACTCCATTTCAAATAGTTTACCATCATAGATAAATTTGGAAAGCCGAAAACCATTTCGGCTCTGGTTACTAACTCTGCTTAAATATATTGAATGCAGGTACGCCCACGGAGACCCGTAAACACATGGTATGTGACAGTGGGTGTAGCCGGCACATGACAGGCAATCAAGACTTGCTTCAATATTTTTAGCTAAAAGATGGTACACATGTGGCGTTTGGTGGAGATTCAGGAGGAAAGATAACCGGTGAAGGAACGGTATCTAACGGAATAATAAGTTTTGACAAAGTCAACTTTTGTGAACAATTAAATTCAATCTTTTAAGTGTTTCATAAATATGTGGTAAATCGTACTCTATGTTATTTAATGATTCTTTTTGTTATATCTCAAAGCCAGGATTTCAGATCAACAAAGAGTGGGTTGTTGTCAAAGTTGTTCGTGATAGAGATGTCTACAAACTAGACATCTCTCAAGTTGATTCATCTACAGAAACAACCTGTCTCATTGCTTGTGCATCCAATGATGAAAGTCATCTTTGGCATAGACGTCTCGGTCATTCAAACTTCAAGAACATGAACAAGCTCGTAGCAGGAAATCATGTTATTAGCATTCCTTCAAAGAAGTTCGCAACATTAGACCTCTGCAAAGCCTGTTTGAAAGGAAAACAACATAGAGCGATTTTCTTGGGTTTTCTTTCTTCATGCTAAATTTGAAACAGTTGATCTTTTAAAAGAGTTCATCATTAAAGTAGAAAACCAATTAGATCAAAAAGTTAAAATAATCAGAAGTGATAATGGAACCGAATTTAAAAATACTAATATAGACAGTTTTTGTGCAGGCAAAGGAATAGCTCGTCAGTTTAGTGCTCCTTGAACTCCACAACAAAACGGAGTTGCAGAAAGGAAGAATAGAACTTTGATTGAAGCATCTCGTGCAATGTTAGCCGATGCAATGATTCCTATCACATACCGGGATGAAGCAATATCAGTTGCCTGTTTTATTCATAATCGTACTCCATTGGTTAAGGACAAACAGAAAACTCCTTATGAGTTAATGTTTGGCAGGAAACCCAATATTAATTTTCTTAAATCTTTTGCATGTCCTGTTTTGATTTTAAATTCAAATGACCATCTAGGCAAATTTGATTCAAAGTCTGATGATGGATTCTTTCTTCGATATTCGTCCGCTTCGAAAGCGTATAGAGTTTATAACTCTAAGACGAATGTTATCATTGAAACGTTCACTGTTAAATTCCTTGAAAACTCTTTTCCATCAGTTGCAAATGGCCCAAAGTGGTTATTTGATTTGGATTGATTAACAAATTCATTTAATTCTAATCTGTTTGAATCTTCATGTGTCAACAGAAAACAAACAAGAGATCTTGGCACCATCAGTGATGATTCTGATTCTGATGACATGGATGATACAAGTCCAGATTATCCATTTTTCTCTTTTGCAAGAGACCCTTTATTCTCTATAGCAAATCATGAGCATCAAGAAGTTCCTGTCGATTCTGATGTTTCTCAACCTATTTCTAATGATGGTCCAGAAATTCATCATCCTGTGTCTGGAACTTAATCTGTATCCAACGATATAGATGTGAATGACAAGTTTGATTACTTTGTCAATTCTCCAACTCAAGATCCAAATTTTATTCCACATTCTTCAAACTTGCTGCATAAGCTCTCTGACTTGAACCACACCAATCTAGAGGTGAATGTTCAACGAGATTCCAACTACTAGTATTCATAAAAGACATCCTATCTCACAGATTATTGGTCCTTTGAATGAGAGAACTATGAGAAATCATACAAAGCGAGCAAATATTTGCTTATACTCATGTTTTCTTTCTCAAATTTTCCCTAAAAACATCACTGAAGCTTTACAGGACAATAGTTGGATAGAACTATGCAAGATGAGTTACTTTAATTCCGTAAACAAGAAGTGTGGAATTTGGTGGATTTACCTGAAGGAGAGAATGCCATTGGCACAAAATGGTTATTCAGAAACAAATCAGATGACAGAGGAATAATCATTCAAAATAAAGCTCGATTAGTAGCTCAAGGATACACTTAGGAGGAAGGAATAGATTATGACGAAGTATTTGCTCCAGTTGCAAGACTAGAGGCAATTTGGGTCTTTCTTGCATATGCTTCTTATACGAAATTCAAAGTGTATCAAATGGATGTTAAGGGCGCATTTTTGTATGGTCCAATCACTAATGATGTGTATGTTAAGTAACCTCAAGGTTTTGAAGATGCTGAATTTCCTCATCGAGTGTACAAGCTCAGCAAAGCTCTATATGGTTTACATCAAGCTCCAAGAATATGGTATGAAACATTGTCACAGCACTTGACACAACATGGATATACACGAGGAAAGATTGATCCTACTTTATTCATCAAAAGGGATGCACCTGATTTTCTTTGTATACAAGTGTATGTAGATGATATCATTTTTGGATCAATCTGTCAAAAACTGTGCTCAGAATTTGAAGAAATCATGAAATCGCGTTTCCAGATGAGTTCTATGGGAGAAATCAATTTCTTTCTTGGATTGCAAGTTACAAAATTTGCAGATGGTATCTTCATCAATCAAGAGAAGTTTGTTGATAAACTATTGAAGAAATTCAAGCTGCAAGATTGTCAATCCATCAGAACCCTAACTGACATAAACACCAAGATTGATCCTGATCCAAAAGGAAAATCAATAGACCAAACATTATACAGATCTATGATTGGTTCGTTGATGTATTTAACTGCATCTAGACCTAACATAATGTATGCTGTTTGTGTTTGTGCCAGGTATCAATCTGACCCGAATGAATCTCACCTAATTGCTCTAAATGCATATTCAGATATCTCAAAGGAAAACCAGCTCTAGGGTTATGGTATCCTTATGAAGGAAACTTCAAGTTACATGGATATACTGACAATGATTATGGGGGATGTAGTCAAGATAGAAAATCTACTACGGGTGGTTGTCAGTTTTTGGGTCCCCAGATTAGTCTCATGGCAATATAAGAAACAGACAAACGTCTCAGTCTCAACTGCAAAAGCTGAGTACATTGTTGCCTCAGCAAGATGTTCTCAAATCCTTTGGTTGCAAAATCAACTACTGGATTACGCGTTTAATTTTCTTAAAACTCCTATTTACATTGATAACACTGCTGCTATGTTTATAACAGCTAATCCTGTTCAACATTCAAAAATAAAACATATCGAAATTCGATATCATTTTCTCAGAGATAACTCTGAAAAAGTTTTAATCATTTTGATTCAAATTTTAACTGACAAACAATTAGATGATTTTTATACTAAAGCCTTTTTACCAGGAATGTTTTAGTATCTGGTTGAGTCTATTGGTCCATGTTGAAAAATGAATTTGCTTTCTCAAAATGATAATAACCCTCCCTCATATTCTCAACTTCAAAAGGAAAATCATCAAAATTGACTGTCTGATTGTATATACTATGTGTGTGTGTGTGCTAAATGAAAAAGCAAGTACAAAATTAGAATATTATAAATAGAAAATACAAAAATATAGTTTAGCTATTTCTTTGTTTAGGATTGCATCTTTCTTTGCAACGTGTGAGTAATGATAGTACATCAGATATAATCAGTTGCATACTTCACTCAATAATAAAGTCTAACATGATCAGATATGATGTGTTGGTATAGTCATACAATTATACTGAGAAAGTAGATTCTTGTTATTTCACTAAATCATTATGCATTGTGGGTATTCATCTTAAGTCTTATGAGTGGTATTAACTTTTCTGATTGATTGCTTATCAAGTCACAAACTCACACTTGATGGTGATATAAATAACCATGAGATCTGTTTAATGCATCTGTTCACTTCTCTGTTATGAGTCATCATAGACCTAAAGTGACAAGGTATCCTCTGTTGTAAGTCATTACAGACCAGGATATCCTCACTTGATGCAAAAGATGCCAATGTGCACAATCATTTTAAAAGTCCAAAATGGGTATCCTCTGATTCTTATGAATCATCTATATCCAATTCTTTATGAAACGGATACGGGAATTACCTAATAGCTTGTCCATGGTGGTTTGCTCAGAGATTATCAAATAGTTTTACCATAATTATTCTCTCATTGACCTAAACATGAGATCTGGTTATTCATATATGTCAGGTATTTAAGTTGAGAAAAAGTGTTTGCTTGCATACCTTGAAGAGGGTTGGACTCTCTAAGTCTAAGTGTGGGTTCCATAATGTGACACCCCTGCTAAAAGCGGAAACACGGGGATGTAACGAGATCGGGATCGTCATAACACATGGTAAGCGATATAGATGATATATAATAAATGATGACAAGCGTGTCATGACGACACCCGACAACAAGGGGACTTGTGTCGTGTTTAGTCAATATTCACGACAACATAGCCATGAGCATAAACATGTTAAATGATTCACATAAACAAATGAAGATAACATTGTAATGTAAATTCCCACAACCCGGGAACAAGTATCAAAAGAATGTAATTGTTTAATCAGACTACAACATTGTTTCAAAATGATTGTTTGTCAAGTATGTTTAGTCCCAAAAATGCATCCTAGGGTCTCCACTAAGGCAGCACACCTAGATCCTCAATTAGCATGATCACCTGCAAAGATATGCTCAAAATGGTCAACAAAATTGTTGGTGAGCTCGCAGGTTTAAATAGTAAATAAGTAATTGATGTTGTATAGTAAGTGATGTGGAATACCGTGAATACAGTTAAAAGTAAGTAAAATCACATTACAATGAGCTTTGCAACCAAACCTAATGACGTACACAAAGATCTTGTCGGAATATACTCACCCAAGGGCCCATTCCTGGCCACTGTTGGTACTAACTAGTATACCAACAAACAAGGGTGGGGGTGTCAACCCAGTAGTACTACCAATACCTATCCGTCGGTTCCCACACTGGAATTAAACAGTTGCAAAGAAAGTACCACACAGCAAACTCAAGCATGTATCAGATAAGTACTCACAAAACAATAACACGTTGATTCCAAGTATGTAAATTGTATGTAAATTGTACAGCATTGAAAATGGGTGAGCATACTTTTCCCCATGTTTGTAAATGATTAAAATGTTGTATAAGCATAAAAAGGGGCCACGAAACTCATTTGTTAGGTGGTAAGTATGAATGATCAAAGTTTCCCAAATGTAGTATGCAATGAACGGTCAAACACCTATTGACAGTTATTGTTAAGCATTAACGTTATATATAAAGCATATAATAATGTTCGGTCGATTCGGGTTGTATCGCTTGGGTAGCGTATAACACACACAATCAGACACACGTATTAGATCTTATGTAGATCCAAGTACTAGATATCGTCGCCATTGCTGATGGTATTTATGTCAAAGTTTCATTGTTATTAGAGAAGTATTTGGTAAATATTAATACCTACAAATCGGTTATTGATACTTGTAAAATGTTAAGTTGATTTGATTTGGAATAACATTAGTAAGTTTGATAGCGTTGACGTTAACATTGTCATTAGCAATGGCAACCGTGTCGATGTCACCTTAACATCACATGACATACACACATCACACACAAGGAGAAACTCACACACAACAACTTCAATCTCACGACAGGACCAGACGCACAACTCAACACTCCATTCGCACGAATCAACCCTCATTCGTACGAATCAGCTTTATTCGTACGATTGATCCTTCATTCGTACAACTGGCATTCAGTCGTACCACACAGCACTCAATCGCACGACTCAACCTCCATACGCACGAATCAACCTTCATTCGTACGAATCAGCTTCATTCGTACGATTGAAACTTCATTCGTGCGACTGGAATTCAATCGTGCGATATGCACAATCGCACACATTCATTCGGTCGCCTGACTCAATCGCACACATTCATTTGCTCGCATGACTCAATCGCACACATCACACAGACGCACACATTCATTCGGTCGCCTGACTCAATCGCACACATTCATTCGCTCGCATGTCGCACACATCACACAGTCGCACGACACACCCAGTCGCACAACTCAGTCGCACGATTGACTCAGACGCATGACTCAGTCGCACGACTCACCCAGTCGCACGACTCAATCGCATGACAGGCCCAGTCACCTGAACAACAGAATCGCGACTGCTGAAGTGCAGAGCAGCGTTCGGCTGCTCCGTGCACGGGTTTTACACAACAAGGACTTCCAGAAACATACTACAAGCATACACAAACAAGAAGAACACGCAGAAAGACATCACACGCACCCACACGACCTCATGTGTTCGGGTTGAACCCGAACACCCGAAACCCTAAAATGGACAGCCATGAATAAGCAAGAAAAAGGACAGCTAAGGTCGTCTACCTGCAAGAATGGAGTAGACTCTGTTGTAGTCGAAGTCTAGACGATGAAAACGAGACCAAACGGGGCGGTTTTGGTGCAAGGAGGAGGAAGAAAAGTGAAGAAGAAGAAATGAAGGAGAAGATGAATATGGAGGCTAGGTCTAGAAATGGGGTATTTATACCCAGCCCTAGTTTGGCAAAATGTCACATTTAGTCCCTGCACTTAACCCCCGAGTTTCCCAAATTTGTTTCGGTTAAAAACAACTTTATTAGGTTAGTTATATTAATGATAAAAATGTATTTAATGATATTTATAACTTAAAAATGGTTTTATTAATGACGATAATATTATATAAAAACGGTATATTTAGTGGTAATGATGATGAAAGTTTTAAAAGTTTTTAAAGATAGTATATGTTAACGATACGAACACAAGAATAAAGACTATAAAGCAAGTATAATATCCACACGAATAGTTTATAAAGATGAGGATGAACGAACGAAGAAAAGTTAACGAAGTCCATGTTAATTGACGGACCTTTTGGTGACGGATGTCACAGTATCCCCAAGTTGAGAGAATTTCGTCCCGAAATTCCGCTGGAGTTAGGTCCAAGAGTGTCATCCTCGAATAGATGTGGATATTTGAGTTTCATCAGGTCTTCCCATTTCCATGTAAACTCTGGCCCTCGTTTTGAACTCCATCTCACATGGACAATTGGTATTCTACTGCGCTTCAATTGTTTGACCTTTCGATCAATGATCTCAATGGGTTCCTCAATAAAATGAAGCTTTTTGTCAATCTTGATTTCCTTAATTCGTACGTGAAGAGATTCATCAGTCAAACACTTCTTGAGGTTTGACACGTGGAAAGTATCATGTACGCCGCTGAGTTCTTGTGGAAACCTTAATCGGTAAGCCACTGGACTGATTCTTTCTGTAATCTCGAATGGTCCTACATATCTTGGGGCTAACTTCCCTTTCTTTCCAAACCGAATGATTCCTTTCCAAGGAGATACTTTGAGTAAAACTCGATCCCCAATGTTGAATTCTAGAGGCTTCCGACGGTTGTCGGCGTAGCTCTTTTGGCGAACTCTAGCAGCTTTTAGTCGGTCTTTGATTTGAAAGATCTTGTCAGTTGTTTCTTGAATGATCTCTGGGCCTGTTAACTGACTTTCACCAATCTCGGCCCAACAAACGGGTGATCTACATTTCCTTCCATACAACGCTTCGAACGGGGCACATCCAATGCTTGTATGGTAGCTGTTGTTGTAAGAGAACTCAATCAGTGGTAGATAAGTGTCCCAACTACCACCAAAGTCGATTACACATGCCCTCAGCATGTCTTCCAACGTTTGTATAGTTCGTTCACTTTGGCCATCTGTCTGAGGGTGATAGGCGGTACTCATATCTAATCGAGTGCCCATCGCTTTCTGTAGTGTCTGCCAAAATTGTGAAGTAAATCGGCTGTCACGGTCGGATATGATCGACACCGGCACTTCGTGTCTTGTCACGACCTCCTTGATGTACATACTCGCCAACTTATCCATCTTGTAGTCTTCTCGGATCGGCAAGAAATGAGCTGACTTCGTCATCCGATCCACTATCACCCATATCGAGTCATGCCCGCTGCTCGTTGTAGGGAGTTTGGTAATAAAATCCATGGCTATATTCTCCTTTTTTCACTCGGGAATTTCAGGTTGCTGTAATAATCCCGATGGTTTCTGATGTTCAGCTTTAACTTTCGAGCATGTCAAGCATCTGCTTACGTATATAGCAATGTCTTTCTTCATACCTGGCCACCAGTACAGATCTTTAAGATCATGATACATCTTGTCTGCACCAGGATGAATAGAATATCGCGTCTTGTGGGCTTCATCCATGACTAAGGTACGTACACCTCCCCATATGGGTACCCATATACGATCCATGATGTATTGTATACCATCATCCTTGCAACTCATTTGTTTATCCAACCCTAGGAATTCTTCTCCCGCAAGGTTTTCTTCTTTCAATGCCTTACTTTGTGCAATTTGGATATGAGCTTTCAAATTCGTTTGAATGGTCAATCCCAAAGCTCGAGCACGTAGTGGTTTCACACGTTCTTTGTGGCTCAAAGCATCAGCCACCACGTTAGCTTTCCCCGGATGATACCGGATTTCACAATCGTAGTCACTAAGAAGCTCTACCCAACGTCGCTGACGCATATTAAGTTCCTTCTGATCCAGAATATGTTGGAGGCTCTTATGATCTGTGTAGATGATGCATTTGGTTCCATACAGGTAATGCCTCTATATCTTGAGTGCAAATACTACAGTGCCCAACTAAAGATCATGAGTTGTATAGTTCTTTTCGTGCACATTAAGTTGTCGCGAAGCGTAGGCAATCACCTTATCCTTCTACATTAGCACACATCCCAATCCTTGATGTGAAGCATCGCAGTACACCACAAAATCATTAGTTCCGTCTGGGAGGGACAATATCGGTGCGTTGCACAACTTCTCTTTCAATGTTTGGAACGCTTGTTCTTGTGCATGTCCCCAATCAAACTTCTTGTCTTTCTGAGTCAACAATATTAATGGTTGTGCGATCTTTGAAAAATTCGCGATGAAGCGACGATAGTAACCGGCCAATCCTAAGAATTGTCGTATCTCTGATGGTGTCTGGGGTGCATCCTATTTCTTCACCGCTTCAATCTTGCCGGGATCTACATGGATCCCATCCTCGTTAACCACATGACCCAAAAACTTCACTTCACGCAACCAGAATTCACACTTCGAGAACTTGGCAAAAAGTTTCTCTTCCTGTAACAGTTCCAGTATTGCCCGAAGGTGTTCTTCGTGATCCTCTTTCGATCAGGAGTAGATAAGTATATCGTCTATGAATACAATCACAAACTTATCCAAGTAAGGTTTACACACCCGATTCATTAGGTCCATAAACACAGCTGGTGCGTTAGTCAACCCGAACGGCATGACCAAGAACTCATAATGCCCATAACGAGTTCTAAACGCTATTTTCAGTATGTCCTCCTCGAAAACCCTTAGTTGATGATATCTGGAACGAAGGTCGATCTTTTAGAAATATGAAGCTCCTTGCAACTGATCAAACAGATCGTCGATTCTGGGGAGAGGATATCGATTCTTCACGGTTAACTTGTTCAACTCACGGTAATCGATACACATGCGGAACGACCCATCCTTCTTTTTGACAAATAATACCGGTGCTCCCCACGGTGAGTGACGCGGTCGAATAAAACCCTTCTCCAGTAGTTCCTGCATCTGACTAGACAACTCTTGCATTTCGAATGGCGCTAACCGATATGGCGTCTTTGCTACCGGTGTAGCTCCAGGAACCAACTCTATACGGAATTCCACTTGTCGTTGAGGAGGCAAACCAGACAAATCATCAGGAAATACATCTGGGTAGTCCCGTACCACTGGAATATCTACTAATTTTCTCTCCTCTTGCTTCTTTTCTACCATATGTGCAAGAATGGCGTAGCACTGCTTTCGTAAACTTCGGCGTGCTTTCATGCAGGAGATAAGCTTTAAGTTTCTTCCCGGTCGTTCTCCTTGAATTCTGAGTAGCTCCCCGTTTGACATGGGGATTCGTACTACTTTGTCCCGACAGACAATCTCAGCTCCGTGTTTCGACAACCAATCCATTCCCACGATCACGTCGAAACTTCCTAACTCAAAGGGTATCAAGTCTATATCGAAGGCATAGTTCTCCAATATAATTGAGCACTTCCTAATAATCTCATCGGCCTGAACAACCCTACCATTGGCCATTTCTACAGAGTAGATAGTTTCTAGCCTACTAGGACTCAAATCAAGCAATTGCACAAACTCAAAGATATAAAGCTATTGTCTGCTCCAGTATCAAATAATATAGATGCGAAGTGATGATTGAGTAAGTGCGTACACATGACAACATTCAGGTCCTAACGGGCATCGTTGGCTCCAATGACAAATGCACGTCCCCGAGCTGTATTTCCTTGATTCGCCGGGCCTTGATTTCCAGGTATAGCCATCACCTGCTGCTGGTTGTTCCCTTGCTGACTCGGCGCCCGATTCAGTCTGGGGCACATGTTTCTGTAGTGATCAGGGCTTCCACACTCATAACAGACCCTGGCATTCCCGGCGGGGTTAACCGCGTTGACCGGTGCCACCAGATTCGGCGCTATTTTGCATTCTCTCGCTAGATGCCCCGGGCGTCTACAGTTCGTGCACACCCGAGACTGCATTCCTAGGGGATGATGGTAGTTGCACCAGTCACATTTGGGGTGCGGCCCCACATACTCTCTCTTGCCTTGCGTTACGGCCACGAAATTCTTGGTCGTCTTGGCCCTTTTATCAAATTTCCCGGCACTCGACCGGCTCGTTTCCCCAACATCTTTTCTCTTCTCTGCCCCTCTTCCTAACACCCCTTTTCTCACCATCTCATCGGTTAGAGCGCCAGCCTTCAGAATTGTGCTCTGGATAGTAGGAGGAGCAGCTGTTGTTATCATTGCTCGGATTAAGGCGCAAGTCCCCAAATGTATCTCTCGATCCTCTTTGATTCCGGGGTCACCAGATATGGAACCAGTCTTGCCAACTCGTAGTATCGATTAGTGTAAGCTGCGTGCCCGGCCCCCACCATAGCATGATTCCAGAATTCATGCTCCAGTTTCTGCATCTCGTTGAGGGGGTAGTATTCCTCGGTGATCAACGCCTTGAATTCATCCCATGACAATAGCATCGCTGATTCTCTTCCCCTAGCCTGAATCTGAGTGTTCCACCAAGTTAACGCCTTGCCCTGTAGTGAACACGTGGCATACTTGATTTTCTGGCTATCGAGGCATTCGCTGATTTCAATCACTGCCTCCATCTTCTCAAGCCACCTGGTCAGGGCTATCGCTCCACCTTTCCCATCAAATTCTTTCGGTTTGCAGGCTACAAACTCCTTGTACGAACATCCCCTTCTAGCATTAACAACCCCAGTCTCATTACCGGTTGTTCCACCATTCCCGGTTTCCTGATTACTTTCGTTCCCAGTCGGGTTCCCATCACCTACTTCAGGTTCAATCCCACCTTAACCTCTTTCACCACCATCCTCGTTATCATTGCCACCATCCCCGTGGGGGTGGTGTTGCTGAAGTGCATCGCTCACTTGGGCCACAATAGTCGGAATCAGTGCGGCCAGTTGCTGAGCGATCAGAGCTGCCATATCAGAGTTTCCTGTTTCCTGATTGTTACTGGTAGGACCATCACTTGTTCTTGGTGCTCTACCTCTACCTCTGCCTCTGCCCCTCGGGGCTTCACTTCCGCCACTGTTGCTGCGGGTAACTCTTCGAGGCGGCATTTTCTAATCATAGAAGTAGTAAACACGTAAGTGTAAACCATTTCAAATTATATTGTCCACATCGTTCATCAAAGTCCAGCATTCCAAGTTAATATCACACTTATAGTCACCACATATCACATGCAAGTCGTGTAGTTCTCACACCATGAATCGGTAATGTCCCAACAATAGTCCATCATAACAATTGTAAATCCATGTATGTAATCATGTTTAGTCTAGCGAAGGTTGTCTATCTCCTCCTCTTTCGAGGTTTCAGACATAACCTCCTCAGGGTTAATCTCAATGTCTGAGGTCAAGTGCAATAGCATGATCTGTGAAGATCTCTTCGGGTTTAGTACCCGGATTTGATAAACCAACTCGGCGCGCAGAGGGAACGGAAGATCCAATAGAAACATCCCATAAAAGAGTGAGCACAAGGGCTCTCTCATAGGGTTAAAAGATCACATAACAGATAGATAGACTAATCAAGTAAAGAGGAACACATACATGAGATATAAAATGCACATAGATCCTAGCATGCAAATCTACATGAAGGTTCCTAGGTTATAGTCTAGGTCAAGCGTATTGCCTAATTCTCTATAACCAATGGCTCTGATACCAATCTGTCGTACCCCCGCTAAAAGTGGAAACACGGGGATGTAAGGAGATCGGGATCGTCATAACACATGGTAAGCGATAGAGATGCAATATAATAAATGATGACAAGCATGTCATGACGACACCCGACAACAAGGGGACTTGTGTCGTGTTTAGTCAACATTCACGACAACATAGCCATAAGCATAAACATGTTAAATTATTCACATAAACAAATGAAGATAACATTGTAATGTAAATTCCCACAACCCGGGAACAAGTATCAAAAGAATGTAATTGTTTAATCAGACTACAACATTGTTTCAAAATGATTGTTTGTCAAGTATGTTTAGTCCCAAAAATGCATCCTAGGGTCTTCACTAAGGCAGCACACCTAGATCCTCAATTAGCATGATCACCTGAAAAGATATGCTCAAAATGGTCAACAAAATTGTTGGTGAGCTCGCAGGTTTAAATAGTAAATAAGTAATTGATGTTGTATAGTAAGTGATGTGGGATACCGTGAATACAGTTATAAGTAAGTAAAATCACATGACAATGAGCTTTGCAACCAAACCTAATGACGTACACAAAGATCTTGTCGGAATATACTCACCCAAGGGCCCGTTCCTGGCCACTGTTGGTACTAACTAGTATACCAACAAACAATGGTGGGGGTGTCAACCCAGTAATACTACCAATACTTATCCTTCGGTTCCCACAGTGGAATTAAATAGTTGCAAAGAAAGTACCACACAGCAAACTCAAGCATGTATCAGATAAGTACTTTTAAAACATTAACACGTTGATTCCAAGTATGTAAATTGTACAACATTGAAAATGGGTGAGCATACTTTACCCCATGTTTGTAAATGATTGAAATGATTGAAAATATGAATGATCAAAGTTTCTCAAATGTAGTATGCAATGAACGGTCAAACACCTATTGACAGTTATTATTAAGCATTAACGATATATATAAAGCATATAATAATGTTCGGTCGATTCGGGTTGTATCGGTTGGGTCGCGTGTAACACGCACAATCAGACACACGTATTAGATCTTATGTAGATCCAAGTACTAG
This sequence comes from Flaveria ramosissima, assembly GCA_025215565.1. Taxonomy (NCBI): domain Eukaryota; kingdom Viridiplantae; phylum Streptophyta; class Magnoliopsida; order Asterales; family Asteraceae; genus Flaveria; species Flaveria ramosissima. Next base: position 27,197,794 of record CM046040.1, on the reverse strand, counting down.
ATATCGTGGCCATTGCTGATGGTATTTATGTCAAAGTTTTATTGTTATTAGAGAAGTATTTGGTAAATATTAATAGCTACAAATCGGTTATTGATACTTGTAAAATGTTAAGTTGATTTGATTTGGAATAACATTAGTAAGTTTGATAGCGTTGACGTTAACATTGTCATTAGCAATGGCAACCGTGTTGATGTCACTTTAACATCACACCACATACACACACCACACACAAGGAGAAACTCACACACAACAACTTCAGTCTCACGACAGGACTAGACGCACAACTCAACACTCCATTCGCGCGAATCAACCCTCATTCGTACGAATCAGCTTCATTCGTACGATTGAGCCTTCATTCGTACGACTGGCATTCAGTCGTACCACACATCACTAAATCGCACGACTCAACCTCCATACGCACGAATCAACCTTCATTCGTACGGATCAGCTTCATTCGTACGATTGAACCTTCATTCGTGCGACTGGAATTCAATCGTGTGATACGCACAATCGCACACATTCATTCGGTCGCCTGACTCAATCGCACACATTCATTTGCTCGCATGACTCAATCGCACACATCACACAGTCGCACACATTCATTCGGTCGCCTGACTCAATCGCACACATTCATTCGCTCTCATGACTCAATCGCACACATCACACAGTCGCACGACTCAGTCGCACGTCACACCCAGTCGCACAACTCAGTCGCACGACTGACTCAGACGCATGACTCAGTCGCACGACTCACCCAGTCGCACGACTCAATTGCATGACAGGCCTAGTCGCCTGAACAGCAGAATCACGACTGCTGAAGTGCAGAGCAGCCTTCGGCTGCTCCGTGCACGGGTTTTACACAACAAGGACTTCCAGAAACACAATACAAACATACACAAACAAGAAGAACACGCAGAAAGACATCACACGCACCCACACGACCTCATGTGTTCGGGTTGCCTGAAACCCTAAAATGGACAGCCGTGAATAAGAAAGAAATGGGACAACCAAGGTCTTCTACCTGCAAGAATGGAGTAGACTCGGTTGTAGTCGAAGTCTAGACGATGAAAACGAGACCAAATGGGACGGTTTTGGTGCAAGGAGGAGGAAGAAAAGTGAAGAAGAAGAAATGAAGGAGAAGATGAATATGGAGGCTAGGGCTGGAAATGGGGTATTTATACCCAGCCCTAGTTTGGCAAAATGTCACATTTAGTCCCTGCACTTAACCCCTGAGTTTCCCAAATTTGTTTCGGTTAAAAACGACTTTATTAGGTTAGTTATATTAATAATAAAAATGTATTTAATGATATTTATAACATAAAAATGGTTTTATTAATGACGATAATATTATATAAAAACAGTATATTTAGCGGTAATGATGATGAAAGTTTTAAAAGTTTTTAAAGATAGTATATGTTAACGATACGAACACAAGAATAAAGACTATAAAGCAAGTATAATATCCAAACGAATAGTTAATAAAGATGAGGAATGAACGAACGAAGAAAAGTTAACGAAGTCCACGTTAATTGATGGAGCTTTTGGTGACGGATGTCACACATAATGTCATATCTAATAGAACCTTAACAATCTAATAATTGAAAAAGTAAGTGTGCTGATACGTTTACCAAAAGTACTCATTATCTGTCCTTAGATCTTATGTCTCCTTTGCTGTAATATTGCTAACCTGGAACACACATGATTAGGATTTAAACAGTGTTCATGACTATTCATCATTTCTTTTGCTTTAATGTGCTGATTATTCTCTGGTATGAGCTCACTGCAGGCATATAATTCTGTGTACATCTAGAGATGTAGTATTTTTATGATTCTGCTGTATTTTCAATTTTTGTATGTTTCTATGTGTGCAGGCATGTCAATAATGATTGTGTTTCTTATTTTCCACACATATAAACTTCTAAGTTTGTGAACTTAAAAGTTTAGGGGGAGTAAAATTTAAAAAAGAGAAAATCAAAATAAAAGTTGAAAAGGATGATGCAAATATTTTCAAAGTAGTATGTGTTTGATATGTCTACAAATGAACCTAAAACAATAATTTCCAATTTGTCAATCATTTGGAAAAGCTTCTTGCAAAGAATTAAGAGTGTTTGTTATTTTATAAAATTTTTGAGACTAAAATGACGGGAAATTAATTAATAATAAATTTGGTCAAAAAGTCAAAAGTTGGTCAAAAAGTCAAAGTTTTGGTTAAAAGTCAAAGTTTTGGTCAAAAGTCAAAGTTTTGATCAAATAGTCAAAGTCTAAGGCCTTAAGTCAAAGTTTGACCAAAGGTTGAAAATTTCTATGAAGAACAGTGAAATTGATCAAAATTACAGTTTGAATGAAATTTGTGAAAATAAGACAAGTGTTAAACGTATGGATGTCTCATGCGCCTAAACAGTGACCATAAGTCTAATTTTAGAAGCATGATGAAATTTCAGTTTTATGATAAGTGTTAAACGTTTTGGGTTATTATCATGCGCCTAAATAGTGGTCATAAGTCTGAAATTCTTGGTTATATATTGGGCGTTTTGTACAAGCTCATATGCCTAAACAGTACCAGACATCTCATATTAAAAATAAAACAAGTGTTAGGCGTTTCATTCTAGGTCATTCGCTTGAACAGTGCTCATGCGCCTAGATTCAATATCAAAAATTGACCAAGTAAAACTCATGCGTCTAAGGTTTACCTGGACCTCATGCGTCTCAACAGTGGTCATACACCTAAACAGTTGTAATGCGTCCAATGATTTTTACACTTATATAAATACAACACTTGCACAAATTTCATTTCATTATAACATTTCACACTCATTCACTCTGTTCATACTCTCAGTTCCGACTCACTCAAATACTCACTGGTTACTTGTTGTTTCTAAGATTGATTGATTCTCTAAGGTAATATCAGTGAATGCGATCAACTCTGTGAGATTATATCATCAAATCAGTGTGTATTATCATCAAAATGAATCAGACGTTTGAACCCTATTTAGGCGTTCAAACCCTAAAACCATGAATAAATCTGAAATTAGTGATTCCTTATGATTGATTGTTAAAAATGAAACATGATATTATTAATAACAATGGCTTGCGAAAAGATTGACATCATCAATACAAAATTTCATTTCAAAACTCTTTTTGATTCAATGATCATCAGAGTATAATAATAATAAAATAATATTTTTTGAAATTAATCGACACTTGTATTTTTTCAATCAAAACTTATCTGTTTTTTATTAAAACTCAACTTGTATGCTCAAATCATCTAGAAACAGATAACTTAATTGATTTTATATCTTAAGATTTGATTAACTCATAAAAACAGTAAGTTCATATTTTTGAACTTTTTAAATGATCAAATTTTGGCTAATCTAGCTCTCAGACGAGCTAGGACATTATTAAGTAAATATAAATCAATTGAAGGAATTATACATGTTTCATGGTTGATAAAAACTTAATTGAGTATAATCTTTCAAACTAATTCATGTTTCTTTTTGATTGACAGATGAATCCTTTAAAGTTTGAACCTAAGCATAATGTTACTGCTTTTCTAAATGACGAAGTTAGAGAATCTACTGGTTGTGAAGAGATGATCAGATTTCTTCTAAGAATAAAGTATGTGTATGCTATGTGTGCAAGACCAGCAATATATGCAAGATTGATCAAAAAGTTCTGGAGAACAGCATAGATTGAGCTTGATGATAATAGAAGGAAAGTTTTGAGAGGATTTATTTCAAATGATAGAATGATTGAAGTCTCTGAAGAATCTATAAGGAGTGCCTTAAGACTGTGTGAAAATGATGATCAAGATTCATCTGAATTCACTTGTAATGAATGTAGAAAGACATTCATGCAAATGGGTCACCCATATAACTTTCCAAAGAATCAATTCTTTAGGGCAAGAGTTTACAATCACTGGAAGCTGCTCTGCTATTTTTTCAGTATTGTATGTCAAAGATAAGTGCAGGATGGAACTCATTTCCAGTTGATATAGCATCTCCAATAGTAGCAATAGCCACTAATAGAAGATTCAGCATGGCTAAATGGATTATGAATGGGTTCATATTCAATTTGGAGGAACGAAAAAGAAACAAGTACTTGATGTATCGTAGATTTCTCCAATTGATCATAAATAAAGAATATCCAGACATTCATGCTTATGGTATACAAGGTGATAGACTTGAGTTAGAGCATATGTCTGAGGTGGTGTATAAGAGACTTGTTGTGATTACAGGAGCTGATAATATACCTTTGTTTGAGTATATGAAAAATGTAGCTGATGACATTGTTCATGTTAATCAACAACACTTTCATTTGACTGAGGATGAGCCTGTGAATCCTAATGATCTTATTGAAGATGTTATGGAAGAAGTTGTTGAAGAATCTGATGATGATGATGAAGAAGATGATGATGAAGAAGATAATGATGATGAAAGTTCTTCTAATGCTGATGATGATGAAGAAGATGATGATGATGAAAGTTCTTCTGATGATGATGATGACAATCAAGGTGATGATAAAGAAGGTGAAATAGAAGTTAATGATGAAGAAACCATTCAAGAAATGGATAGTGAGCAAACAATCTCTGATCATAGAGATGATAATGAAGAGGAAATGAATGCTAATGATGTTATTGATACTGCAGTGAATGATCAAAGAGATGATGATCATGTTGAAAATGAAGCTATTGATAATGTTGATTTTAATCAAGCTTTTGATTTTGATACTATATGGCCTGAGCCTATCACAGAGAATGTTATTCTTCGGTGCAATCACCAAGTGTGGAAGTTATGATTGAGAAAGAGAAAGAAAAGGAATTGAAACAAACAAATGATGTTTGTGTGCAAACAGAAATTGATGAGAACTTTTAAGTAATTGTTGAGTTGAAAGCTAAGATTGCAGATCAAGATGAAGTAATTGAGAGATTAAAAGAAGAGAATGCATTGTTAAAAGCAAATGATGAAAAGAAAAACATCATGATGACTGATCTTGAAGAAAAAGTGAAAAGAATGTGTGAAGAGATAGAAAGATTAAAAGAAAGTTTGAAAGAGACAGAGAAAGAAAATGTAGGAATGGTTGGTGAGACAGAGACTTTACCAGAAAACCAAGAGATTCAAACTCGAAAGTTCACTGAAGCTGAAAAAGGAAAGAGAAAGATAGATGAAGTTGAATCATCATTAGTTCCTTCTAAAGTTCAAAAGATTGCTGATATAGCTGAAAATTTAGAAGAAACTTAAATGCAACAAAGAATAGAAGCACTTGAGGATTTAGATTCTGATTTACCAGACTAATGGTATGACGATGTACTAGAAGATGAAGATATATGTGATTTTGTTGAAACTCCTGTTGTTCAAGATGATATACCAATTGATTTTGAAGACAGATACAATTATTTAGTCAAACAGAAGTACAATAGAGTATTCTTGGATGGACTGAATGTGTCTCAAATTAATGAAGAATATGAGAAGTGCATGATAGCAGAATCAACAGCACCTGTTGATCAAAATGAGATAAATCTATAACATGGAGAATGGGCTCCTATGAATGAAAGTATTAATATTGATAATATTCCTGAGAAGGAATTGCACCATCCTGATCATGATGATATGAGTATACGTGCTTTGAGGATGTGGTTGCAATCAATGAACTATCCATGGAAAAGACTACAAAGATTACAAGGAGAATCATTGAGGAAGTTAGTGAGAAGCTTTCAACAGACAGAAAAGATGTATAATAAGATTATTGTACCTGACATGGATAATCCTCAATATCTGGAAATCACAAAGTGAACAAAGATTCTGAAGCCTCAAGAGATAAGACCTATGGAGTTAGTACGAAGAACTCACGAAAGAAGAAAATAATTGATGAAAATGTTTCCCAACACAGAGCAACAAGCTTACAAAGTTGATTTGAATCAAAAGCAACTATGGAACAAAGCAAGATCTGCTGGAGACATAGTAAGTAATGTGTTACAAACAGGACAATATATTTCAGAGCTGTTGAATGCTATGATTGTGCCTGATAAAGCAAAAGATGTGAAGATAGTGGCATGGAAGTATGATGAGGTGTTTGATGCTTTTCTGATAAAGAGAGTAAATGCAATATGTGATGTGTATCATTTCTATTCAAGCATTGTTACTCTTCCGGTGCAAGATTTAAAAGAATTGCATAAGTTTCCTCTCATTAATCCTTCTAAGGCTGCCAGAGGAGAAAATTTTGTAAAGTTACTTGATAGAGGAATCTCCAGAATGCCATCGTTTCTGAAAACTAGAAGTAATCAAGAGGATAAGGAATTTGATACTCTAAGAAGAGATGAGAAGAAAGGTGAGTCTAGATCTGAAATAGCAGATAAATATCTAGAGGGCTTTGGAGATCAATTCTTTGAGAAAGTAACCAATCCTGGTCTGAAAGTCATAGATGGTACTCAGACATCAAAACCAATCAAAAGATGGTTTTATGACTCTGATACTTTTCATTTAAAGCTTGTAAGAGATGAAGATGATTGGGAGAACGACATGATAATCTTGTTTGGAGTTTTTGAGCTAAAGTTACTTCATCCAAGTTACATATCATTTTTGTCAAATCAGAAATTTGATCAAGTATCATCTGTTGAAGCTGAAAATGACAGAAAGTATTTTATGACAATAATGAAAGTAATGAATGCAGCAATGGAGAGAATTTCTTTGAGGAAGGCGATGGCATATGCTAATATTATGAAGAAAGACAGCAAAGATATAGAATTCATGAGAATTTCAAGCAAGGGAGTATTGAAAATATACACCAAAGAGACTCCAAAGCAAATAGAGATGTATGCTAATGTTGACATTGTAGGTTTAACTAAAGAACCATTGTTGATAATGGAAGCAATGGAGATAAAGACAAATGACTCTAAGCCGGAGCAAGGAATTCTAGCTGAGAAGTTCAAGTCTTCCGTAAAGAAAGCTCTTCGAGAAATAGAGTTATATAAAGAGAAGCCAATGTTCAAGATCAAGGAAGAACCAGAAGATTTCTTTTGTTGAAGACAAATGCAAATCTTAGGGGGAGTATTGTTGGAACCCTAGAAAGATTAGCATTTTAGTCTTTAGATTAGTTTTTTGTCATAGTGTAGGGACTTATTATGTAAATATATGTTCCTTATTGTTTTCTTGTTAATAGTATAAATAGGATTGCTTGTTTTAGTGCAAAAAAAAGACTTTTGGAGATATTTTAAGATTCTCTCAATTGCACTTTGTAATTCTTCTAATATCAATGAAAACTCTATGAATTTTTCTGATATTTGTTTGTTTTAATTACATTGTTCATATAATTGTCAATTGCTTGATAACAATTACAGATCGATCCATTTGAACATATCATTAGGAAACCCGAAAAGTGATTATTTATTTGCACACTTGAGAAAATAAGACAAATATGACTGATTAACGTGATTGGTCGAATTATCTCTGTGTGAACACACTGATATATTGCCTATTGTGTGGATTGATGTAGAAGCCTCGTCAGAAAAGGAGAAATGCACATGGCATGAGCATTGCATTTGATATTAAAAATTATCAAAACTAATAAGAATTGATATGTATTACAAGAAATGTAAGAGAAGAATACGAGTTTAAAAACTATCATTTTGAGTATACATGTCACAGGTATTCGCTAAGAAAGTTCTAGGAATAATGTCGAGACATTGGAACCCGAAGCCCCAGAAGTTCCTAGTTTTTTAAAATTGTAACTAAATGATGTATCGTAATCTTAATGTTGTAATTTTGTATGTAAACTCAGTTTGCTTTCCTTTTAAATTGTATTAAATGTGCATGATCACCCAGGTTTTGGGTGAGGTGCCACATAATGTGTGTTCTTATATTATAAGACAAAGGTTTTGAAAGTATATTTTACTATAAAACCAGGACTCAATCAATGTTGTAAAATTTATATGCATATCAGTTGGTAGGATATTAGTGGCTGAGGAAATACAAACATTAATATGAAGGCTACGGGGAGAGTTCAAATTTGGCATCCCCAAGTGTTGAAAGAATGAATTTTTTTATCTTAGTTTTTGATGTGTATTCATATTTAATGTTTATTTATGACAAGTCTTATTAATAGTTAGATATAAAGTTATGTTTATAAATGTTTTACGTTATGAATGATCATCTATGAGGCTGGTACCAAGAACTTGAAAACATCAAAGCTTATATGAACACCTTAAAATGACAGGGAAACATTTTATGCTGACTAGAGGCGTAGGCCAATAGAGTTTAACATCGGAGACACACTTATGCTAAAATTCTTACCACAGAGGGGGATCATTTGTTTTTAGATGTGAGATAAACTAAGTCCAAGATTTATCAGACCATTCAAGATCATAGCCCGTGTTGGTTTAGTAGAATTAAATTAAAACTACCAGAGGAGTTGAGTAGAACTCATCCTACATTTTATGTATCATACTTATGAAAGTGTCTAGTGGATGAAGACAAAGATATGCCAATAGATTATGTAAAAATAGACTAAATATTAAATTATGTTGAGGAACCAATATCAATTCAGGATAGGAAAGAAAAGAAATTAAAAAAACAAGGGAATAAACCAATTCAAACTTTTATCATGGCATAAACATAGTGGAAGCCACATGAGAGTCCGAAAAGGATATGCGACAATATTAACCGTAAATTTTTAACATACAATTTGTTTTGATGATGAAAAACAAATAAGATGGATAGACTTGTGATGCTTTGATAGCCGGCTAAATTTGGTTAGAAAAGGAGCGAATGTTAAAATGAAATAAAAGGGATCTTTTTGGCACCAACAAAAGTTCTTATCATCGCATGACTCTAACCATTGAAAGTACCCATATCCATCTGAAGATCATTATCCATCAAAAGAGCCTAACCCATCAAGAGTTTATTCCCATTGAAAGCTCTTACCATTAAAAGTGTCCTAGACCATCTTGATAATCCACCTTATGTTGTTACACTTTTATTACACGTAAGCCCATAAAGGAAGTATGATTAATATGATGCTAAACATGGTAAAGTTATGAAATAAAGGCTATGGATGACATGTAATGTATATAAATAGCAATCATGTGTATGATATGATAAAAAAGGGTTTTATATGTAAAGTGATATTAGTATTTGTATGACAAAGTCTTGTCCTTTGTCAAGAAAGGGCCGAGCCTTGTCTGTTGATAAGAAATGATTAGTCTTGCCTAACTAACAAAGTGCTGACTATTGTCTATAACTAAAAAAGGGATAGGCCATATTTCAAGTATGAAAGGATAAATCTTGCTAGCACAGTAGAAAAGGAAAATAAGTCTTGAATGAAAGATTTAGTCCTGATTCATGCAAGAAAAGGTTGTTGGGATCCTATACTGGTATGATGGTGAGTGTAACTAGTTATATTCAGTATCTTATGTATGTAAAGTTTATCATAACTAACTTGACTATGATATGTAAGTAATAATCATGATTTCCATGATAAGATATGAATGTAATTATGAGTATGATCTACTATGAAGATGTCATGAAATGTTTTTAATGTCATGTTACGTTTTAAAGTTAAAGCGAGAACTCACTTAGCAATGTTTACTTTTGGTATGCATGTAAGGTTAAGCAAGTATGATGAATGAAGTTGATAGCTTGCCATGGGTAATAGCTACCTAGCATTATAGAGACTAGCATCCAAGCGTTAATGGATGACAGTTTATGTTTTCCTAATTTATATAACTGGTTATGTAATGTCATTTATATTTGGCTAAAACGAGTTTATGTTTATTAGAATCTTAAGAACTTTGTTTTTGTCACGTATATCTAATTATATAATTGGTTATATAATATCATTGATGTTTCGCTACAATATGTAACCAAATCAACTAGATTTTTACTTGACTTCTTACACTTAACTTAATGAACATCGATTTCTCCTTCTTTCTGTAAGTCATAGGTTAGAAGAACTATGGCAAATGTGCTTTTTTCTCTCATACTTAATGTAGCTTTCTCTTATCTTAGCTATACGAACAAAATTGTCTTCTTAGGTAATCGTTGGGTCATTTTTATCTCTTGCAAAGCACATGCTTATTGCTTAATTATCAATCTATCAACTCTGCATGGTTTAATGATGTTGATGAAAGCATTTGCCTTGTCGATCTACAAGAAATTTTATGCCACCGATTGTGAATACATGACCAATGTAAGATATTGCTTTATGCGGATTTAATAGATATTCAGCACCAAGATACCTAACAAGCTAGGACTTGTAGTCTTTCAGTCTTTCGGTCTTTCTTGTAAAAAAGACCCAAGTCTTGTCTTGTAATGATATGATATATGTGCTTTATTCCATTCTATTGTGTACATGTTTGGTTCAAATTGTATCTCGCTAACACATGTACCAAGAATGAAATATCATGTTTAGTGTGATTTATGAGATATATGATTGCAATGATTGCTCGCAAACAAGAATGGTAATTATAGACCAAGTACTTATCACTCTCTTCTTGGGTCAGAAGGATATGTAATGCTTCTAAAGGTTGGGCCACCACGGGTATGGTAAATGGATGAACTTTGTCCATACTTAAATATATTAACATCTTTTTGATGTAGTTTGGCTGATGGAAAATATGTTGTTGTACATATACTCAAACTGTTGGTTGAGATATAATTCTGCCTTGTCAAGGTCTTTCATTTTAAATTTTATTTTTAACAATCAAAAAAAAATTTCAATCTCTTCTGGAAGTCGGATAATTATATCAACATAAACTACTATCATAGTGAATTTTGACAACAATCTTTTTATATGGATACATGGGTTGATTACATCAACTTATATCCCTCCTTTTTGAGGTATTCACTTAGTCCATATTTCATGTAAACCTAATGAATGCATGGTTTTCGCATCTATATTTCATGCTTCTGAGTTTGACCAATCGTTTTAAAAAATTAAAGGTTTTAGTGCATGAAATGGTTTGTAGTTTTATAAAAATGGTTTGTGAAAATGAACTATTTTGTTTGTTCAAAAAGTGAAATAATTCATGTAGTTTGATAACTTGAGGCAAATAAAGAGAAGAAAACCAAGCAATTAAAAACAGGAATAGACCTTCGCAACATAATTTATAAATTTGTTGGTAATTAAAGTTCAAAAGATGAAATTCACTTACGTTCTTCATCAAGCAAGTTAACAAATCAGCATGAGATGATTTATAGCATGTCCGCGTTAAATCTAGGTTTGGTCAAGGTCTTTTAATAATAATTATATCTTTTTAAATGACAAAACTATCATACTTCTAAATTACACCATATTATATTATATGTGAGTTTAAACAGAGGACCTCCCCTATAAAAATCAAAGGCTCTACTAAATGGGCTATGTAATTGACATATATGAAGGATTTTAATAGTAGATATGGATTATGCAATTGGCATATATGAAGGATTGAAAGAAGTAGATGAATTGAAAAAGAATTCACTAAATAGTTTTGTTAATTTTTTGGCATGTTTTGTCGTTGTTATTTAATGTGCTAGATTTTTAATTTGTAAGTCATAACTATTCATATATAAATGAGGTGTTACTGGAATTAATAATCTCAACTTTTATTTTTAGTTAGGATTGATCTCCAACTTAGAAAATGTCTACAGACACTATTAGCTTTGAGTTTATTTTATTCAACGATCACTTAATAACTAAGAGTTAACCCCGTAGAATCTTTGATGAAATGTGTTCAATTTTAAGCTTATTTTCAACTCCGCCGCCATCCAACCTCCATCGAGTCCGGTGTATAGCATTCAGCGTCACCTGAAATCTACCTCTAACAAGTCCAGTTGTTTAGATTAGGTGGTGGAGATTGACATTTTCAAGTGCAAAAGTTTCAGTAGCGGAGCTGATAGTAGAAAACATAGTGTTTTGGCCACATAAGCAGTTCAAATAATCAAAAAAACTAACGGTGTTAACTCTCATTTAGTAACAGATTGTTACAATTGAAATGCTTATGTTTCTTTGTATTCCATCTTATAAGGATCAGTTACTCAAAATATATTATCAAAAGATTTTTTGTTATCCTAATAATATTTATATTTAAACATATTAAACATCCGATTAATAATTTCCTTTCTAATCGTATAATCGTGTTAACATGTAGACCAATGCAACGACCAACATTATCTAGTTCACTTAAGTTCAAAAAAAATTCCCATCATATCTTCTCAACAAGCCTTAAATGCTATAGTGAGGTTGACCGTATCATGAGATTATTGACAACGGAATTAATGAAAATAAATAAAATAAAATATAGATGGGCTGTTTTGGTCTATTTAAACATTTCTAGGTATCACTACTTCATCACTCTATCTATGAACACAAGAAAACACAAAATGATGTTCTCCAAAGATGAAAGCCCGATCTATGACGTTAAGATATCATCCGTCGGACCGGGGTATATATCTGGTCAAGATGCGGTTCAAGAGCTAAGCGGCATGGACTTAGCCATGAAGCTTCATTACATCCGAACCGTTTATTACTTCCGGAGCCAAGCATTTGAAGGGTTGACAATCATCAACATCAAGGAGACCATTTTCTATTGGCTGACTCATGCCTACATTCCTTGTGGACGCTTTAGGAAGTCCGACTCAGGCCGACCCTACATCAAGTGTAACGATTGTGGGGTGCGGTTTATTGAGGCACGATGCAACACGAGCCTCGATGAGTGGCTCGAGTCAAGAGATGATGCAAGGCATAAGCTTCTTGTTCCTAACCAAGTCCTTGGCCCTGACTTGCTTTATTCTCCACCGGTTTTGATGCAGGTTTGTTTGGATAGATAATCACATATATATCAACTAGCTGCCTAAATTTTTTTTGAACACTTATTAACGAATGCATCTATTAGTTGTAACTCGTATAAGTTACATGTTGTGTCAAATAAAAATTAAGCTAAGAGATACAATTTTAATTTACAATAAACGTCACTAAGGTTTAGTGGTGTTAGCAGTTTCTTAAAATTTTTAAATGCAATTGTTTTTAGTTGGCTGAGAGTTGGGTTTAATAGTAAAGGTTAAAATGATAAAACTATTATTGAAATTAAATTTAAAGTCTGATCTATAATGGGTGTATTTTATATCTTTGTGGTGTAAAGTTAAAGTGATTAAACTCCTATTGAAATAAAATTAGAGTCTCACGTATAATGGGTGTATATAAAATATCTGTGGTGTAGAATTAAAAGCATGTATGTGTGAGTTTTTTCATTCATTAAAAAGTAGAACTGTTAAAAGAAGTGTGTGTTTATAATAATACTTTACAATATTGGTTATCACAACAGTTGTCGGACAACATTCATTTTATGTTGTTTAAGGTTATATTTGTTCTTTTACCACAAAAGATATAAAGCTTTTTGAAAGGTAGATTACTTATTTATTGATAAACTATAAAAAGTAATCTATATGACCCATACTATTTATGACAAACAGTTAACCAAATTTAAATGCGGAGGGACAGCTATTGGGTTGAGTTGGGCCCATGTACTCGGTGATGCTTTCACGGCCGCAGCATTTATGAACATGTGGGGACAAGCAACTAGAGCCCAATACCCGGCCCAACCAATCCGTATGGCCCATTCAATCAATGAGGCCCAAAACTCCAAAAGCCCAATGAAAGACCCGCTCGCTGTAAAGCGGGTTGGCCCGGTCGGGGACCATTGGGTCAGTCCGAATGACACAAAAATGGAAACGTATTCTTTTTATGTTTCTTGGGCCGAGTTGACATATGTGCAATCAAAGATATGCGGAAATAAAGACAAGCAGCAAATTCCACCATTCGAGTCGATTTGTGTTGTGATTTGGCAATGTGTGGCCAAGATAAAACACGATTCGGATGTGAAGATGGTGACAATATGCAAAAAGGACTCAAAAAGTTCATTCGAAGGGGTTCTTACAAATAAAACGCAAGTGGTTAAGGTGGTCAAAGTAGACGAATCTGTTGAAGAATTGAGCCCGATGGAAGTTGGGTTATTGATTATGAATCAAGCTGTGGATGAGACCATGATAATTGAGGAAGCTATGGAATTCGAGGATGAACTACCGGATTTTTTGGTATATGGAGCAAATTTGACTTTTGTTGACTTGATTGATGCCCCAGTATATGATTTGAATATAAGGGGACATAAGCCTGTGTATGTAAATTGTGCTATTAATAACGTTGGAGATGAAGGTGTCGTGTTGGTTTTTCCATCACGAAAATACAACTCTGATGGGGTTACGATCAGCATAACACTTCCTGAGAATCACTTGTCAAATCTTACATTGATGCTTAAGAAAGAGTGGTCTCTTTGTTGATCTTAAAAAGAGTGTTTACTTAATTGGTATAATACCAGTATGTGATTGTGTTCATCTTGGGGCCAAGTGTGTAATTCTACTTTTGTTAATTTTATCCATGAATAAAGCATATCTTTGAATAATGAAACATTCACACACACACATATTTATGCAAACTTAATATTTTCTCTGTTAAATACAATGATCACACAATTCAGTCATTAATTTAACTCCGAGCTCTCTGTCTTCTACAATTGTGATGGCATATTGTGTGTATTAAGTAAATTAAAACCCTTGTTACATTTCAGAGTGTTCTGTTATTAATCAATTTTGTGATGGCATATCCTTCTGCCACGTGACTGATCGAAGACGGTTTTAACTTTAAAGGTTGCGTTTTATGATTCCCTGATTTTAATTTGTGAAATCCTGAATAATAACATCTTTAAATGTCAATTTCTATTGTTGAGATCCAACTGTCATGCTCACTGTGTATTGTGTGACACTGATTATAGAACCTATGTCTAAGATCATGTATTTCCTTAGTAAATTGAATTTTAATATCTTAGTATAGCTATGTAACATCTATTTGGTTCATTCTAATATGTTTTAATAAAAAAGAAATTAAATATTGTCAAATGAATGGTTTTATAAGATGGTAAAAAACTCATCGAATATTATTGATAGGTTTGATTATAATATATAGAGAATATAATGCAAACCCTACAATCTAAATAAGCCTGTGGCCTCATACTAATAACCCTAATAATATTGTCTAATACTCCCCTGCAGTCATAGCGTAAGTAACCTGATCCTATGACTGGAAAATAAAAAAAACATAAAACAATATAATAATAAGATAAACATGCTTCGATCGACTTGACTGTCCAAACTATTGCTAACAAACAATATTGTGATTGATGTTGTCATTCATATTTTGGTTGATTGTGTTATCCATAGTTTGTTTGATACTTCATGGTTCTTAATTCTTGGAATAATAAGTTGAGACCTGGCGACCGTAGTCGTTTGTGATGTCTCAAGGCTAGCAAGCGGCACTCTCTTGGATCCGTAGATCAAGAGATGACATAAGTTGATATAAATAAATAAAAAAGAAAACAAGACTGGTGACTGTGGTCAGGTGGTAGTCTCTTGGATCCGTAGATCTAAAAATAATAGAAATATTTAATCAAACCGTAGTTTGAGATCGGTGGCCGTGGACCGTGGTACTTGATGCAGCTAAAACACCGATAAATGAAAAAATTAAAAGAACAAAGAAAACATACTGACTACTACAAATTAGAAGCCATAATCCAGAAACAAATCAAGAGAATGGATGTGAACAAACCAAGAGAATGGATATGGGTAATTTGTTTGAATCCTCAACCGATAACGAAGTTTTATTAAACATAAAGTAGAAAATAAATAAGAAACGAAACAAAAGACGAAGGTGGGACAGGGCGGCGGCGGTGGCGGCACACCGCCTTATGGTCTCGTGGGCTTATACTAATAATCCTAATAGGTTTATTATGGGTAATTATGATTTATGGTTTATGCATGTTTCCTCAGTATTTTTTGTAATAGTTGGAATGTATCCAATTTCACACCTTTGCCTCAAAATGTAAGTTTTGAAAGCTATTTTTATCTTTGAATTGAAGTCTAATAAATACAATAACAATATGTAAAAAGTTGCCTCATATATGCTTAGATGTTGTGTGCTTTTTATGTTTCTCCACATTCTTCTAAACTTTTATGTTTTCTATTTTATAGATGTGAAGAGTTTGACAATCCTAAAGGCAATATATGGTTGCTACGAGTTTAAAGATGTTACTTTGTGGAAAATAAGTGGATTATACTAATAATGTTTTTTAAATTGACAGAATGGAGAAGGATTACAAGTTCTTAATAATGAAGGTCAAAGTATGAACCTCATTTAACTATTTTTTTTATGGATTCAACACAAAAGTGGTGGCCAGCGAATAGCTGCTAATCTTATGTATTTATGAGTATCATGCATTCATAGTACATTTGCCTTTTTTAGTTGCACTAGGTTGTTCACCGGTTGCGGCGAGCCTCGCATTATTTTTACAAAATGGCCGTATTACGCATGTTCACTTGCATTAGAGATATCATGTTACGGTAATATACATTGAAACTTGCTATTGATATTACAAAGAAGTGGCTGCAAGTTTTCTATGGAGAACTTTGTTCGGATTTTTTGCTGCAAAAGGCTTGGTTCATGAATTGGTTTTTCCGAGCAGTAGTCGGTTGGTATATTGGATTCTTTGTCTTGGTTCTCGACTTGTCGTTGCCTGCATGAGGTGAATTTTGTTTTAGAAATTTTGCGATTTTTAAATGAATTTTTTAAGGTTTGAAAACATATAGGCCACGCGCATCATTAACAATTCTCATCAATCTCTGCATAAAAGGATATCATTGTGAACATTGCGAACATGTAATTATAAGCACACACATTCTCCATGAAGTGAGGGTCTGCAAATGGTTCTCTAATGCCACCTGGTTGAACAGGACTGGCAAATGAACATCACCACCTCTACAACACACATTATACTTTAGTCTTTGATTTTCTGGAGTCGACAAAAGCCTTACCATAATACAAAATAAATCATAACAATTAGCACACACACTCGCAGTCTCTACAATCAAAATAATTAACCTCCACCTACTTATTTTCCGAGTAACCTGGACGAGTATCAATCCCTGCTATCCCACTTATTTGTCACGTTAACAACTCGTCTGTAAGTCAATAACGACCCAAACACTGTTCCAACTGCAGTTAAACCGATACAACATCAAATACATCTCACAAACAGTTATGTAGCGGTTAGATCATCCAAAGGGATAGTTATCACAAATAAATCAATATCATGTGCCCCACTAAAGTTTTAATATAAAACTCAAGAATAGTTATGTAGCAATCATGAACATACAAAACAATAATAATCAAGAGTAAATCAAAATCAGATGCACCCACATAAATTTTCATGTCTATTCTTTATTAGCATAATCAAAATTTTCACTTTTTAGAATAAGATAAATAAACCAATCTACAATAGAACTTGAACTGCCAACTACCAAGCTAATCCTTATGTTATCAGCATAATGAAAATTAACACTTATGTTATCAGTATGCTTGCTGTATATCATTTTCATTCCTTGTGACCTTAGACATAACTAATTCCCTTCAGTTTCAATCTTTACTCCCAACAATTAATACCCTTGTCAATACTACATAGGATCAATATTAACAAATTGAATCATAGAATCATACAAAAAAGTAACAAAAACAAATGGACAAGTATCATTTGAAAATATATGGGTAAATCAAACATACTTGCATGAGAAGATTGGATTGTAGGCGATGATAAATCCAGTTAGAAACAACTGGTGAGGCTAGATGCTGCAAACCTACAGATTGGAGCCTTTTTTTTTATTACAGTATCTCCAACGTCACCTAACAGGCCTACATCGTGATCTGACCCACCATCTGCAATTTGATGATAAAGAGAAGTTGCAGAAGCAATTCTTTGTTGCATCTGGCCACCTATATGGTGCTGTGATTGATGTTGGGGACTAGGGAGCCTACTTTTCTTTCAAAATTTAACTACCAAAATACATCAAGCACAAAACAATTAAAGAAACAAACAAAATGTAATAAGAAGCATCACAGATAAAAAGATATTATCCAATACCCCCATTACATCCTCAAAATACACTTTCCGACTCAAATTCATTCATCACTCCGTTTAATATAAGCCAATGTAAACTCTGATAATCATGTAGCAAAATTAAAAAGTTACTTATTTGGTATTGCCAAACACCCACATAGTATAATATAATTTGTGGTAGACGAGATTGGATGGGTAATTTGGGAACAGATGGGAACACTAATTTCTTGACACGCGAGCTAAAGTCTACATAGATTTGAAACAAGTGAGAGACTTGGTTAGTATTTTACAAAATTACTTCTTATTGTAAACATTGAATAATCAAATTAAATAGAAATAAATCAAAATCATAGAAATTTTAAAGACGGATTACACTTAATAAGTCTTATTTCATTACAACTAGTGAATTATCCCCTCCACGCATTGCGCTGGGGATTCAACATATTTAATGTTCATGTGTCCTTAAGAAATTTACTGGATTAAGTATTGTCTTTAGCATGGAACATCGAAGCCTTCAAAAGCTAAATCTCCATAAAAAAACACAATTGCTCCATGGTTCGAGCTACTAGGGCATCATAGCACGTGTTTGTAGTTGTTTTAAAATCTATTAGTTTTATAGGGTGTTAAGATGCGCGTTGCGGCGGAATAGTAGATTTTAAATTATATTTTTTTATAGAAGTTCATCAATTAATGGTTTAGCAAGTACTCACACTCTTCTTTGAATTACAAATGATTTGATCATAGAATCTACTTAATGCAGCTAATTTCCATTGTTGTAGATGTACTACGTTTGACATGTCATCTCATCAAAAGGGAACAAAACATATTATTAGTATAAAGTAGACACTAAAACTGGTACTAATCAAGTACAAATGAATACCCTCATTTCAAGTTGTTTGTACTTTGTACAATTATGATATCTACTCTAATTTTAAAATTGCTTCGCAATTGAAAGTAATAAACATTATAGTAGT
This sequence comes from Flaveria ramosissima, assembly GCA_025215565.1. Taxonomy (NCBI): domain Eukaryota; kingdom Viridiplantae; phylum Streptophyta; class Magnoliopsida; order Asterales; family Asteraceae; genus Flaveria; species Flaveria ramosissima. The sequence continues at coordinate 27,178,852 of CM046040.1, read as the reverse complement.
ATTCTTCGCTATTGTTGGGGTGTGTTTTTACCTAAACAACAAGTATTTGGAAAGATGGAAATATATTCTAATATTGATCATAAAAGAAGTGCAAAGCATCTTCTGAGGGGGAGCAGAAGATAAATATTTCCTTGCAAACGCCCACCTGGTTCAAGTTCACCATTTGTGAAGACTCAAGACCCAAGTTATAGAAATAGGAACTATTTTATTATTTCATTGTATTTATTGTAATATTTAGTTTTGTTATCATCATCCTAGGGTTTTGGGTCATGTACTATAAATAGATAGGATAGCCCCCATCTCATTTAGAGTTTTTCACAATGTAATCATTTGGTGAGCTTGATGTGTGTGCAGCCTCCATGGAGTTGTCATCCATGGAGGTTGTATTTTGATTATTGCAATTTCTTCTTTCTTCCTGTTTCTCTTGTTTCTACAATAATTTCCCTTTGTTTACTCAATGATTATACATCTCCTACCCTTTGAATGTTCATATCTAATTGATTTCATCAAATATGGTGTTCCTGATCCTAACAATTGGTATCAGAGCTAGGCTCTGAATTGATCGATCTCACAATCGATGATTCACCTATGCTCTTTTCTTATTTGTTAAATCAATTTGGAGATACATTTTGCTGCTACTGCAGGGCTTTTGCCTGTGAAGAAATCTAGTGTGTTTTGATACTCCCCTTTTTATCAAAACCATGTTACAAACTTTGGTGAATTGTTCATGGGTTTGTGGTGCGTATGACTTAATGGTTGGATATTCTATATGAGCTCAGACCACACAAGATGAACCCAGGTAAATATTATAGTTTACATTTAATGGGTTTCTTGTACAAATGAACTGAATATGGTGGTGCAATCTGGTTCTACACCTGTCTTGCTGATTGTGCGTTTGGGCAACTTGAATGTTCAAGTTTCATACACAAATTTGTTGCTCAAAGTCTGCACACCAATTGTTTGATGAAATGCCTAAAGAAGTTTTCTCATCAGTAGTTGAGATTTTTTATTCATCAGTAGTTGGGAACGTTGATCTTCAGTAGTTTATTCATTTTGTTCATCAGCAGTTAGAAGAATGGTGTTCTTCAGTACTTGTGAACATTTGTTCTTCAGTACTTGTAGACTTTTGTTCTTCAGTACTTGTAGACGGTGTTCTTCAGTACTTGTGAACATTTGTTCTTCAGTACTTGTAGACTTTTGTTCTTCAGTACTTGTAGACAGTGTTCTTCAGTACTTGTAAACATTTGTTCTTCAGTACTTTTGAACTTTTGCTCTTCAGTACTTTTGTTCATCAGCTCTTGAGACTTTCACACATCAGTAGATGTATGTTTTCACATCAGCTGTTGGGACATGTTATTCATGGGTAGTTTCACAAATTTTTCTCATCAGCAGTTGTGTTTCTGATCATCAGCAGACACTGACAAACCGTGTCAAATTAGCAGATACCTAAATCTGATGCTTTGAAACATCATCAGAAAAGGTTTCAAATTATCTCAATAGTGTTTAGTACTTCAGCAGAAGCCAGAGCCTGATTTGTATCTGAAGTTGGAATTGGTATTCGCTTATTATTGGGTATCTTTCTTGCTGAGTACATGGTTCTATTATATATAGTTTGAGATGATTTTGCTTATATTAGCATGCTATGCTGAGTTAGACCAGAAGAAAGTCAAGAGCAGTAAAAGGGGTGGTTACTCTCATCTGTTTTGCATCCTTCAGCAGATGCTTGTCAAACTATCTCTAGCAGTTAGCAGCAGAAACAAAGGGAAAACAATGAATACAGGCATGAGTCAATGTGGTTCTAGTGGGTGCACAAAAAGAACCAATTGAAGAGGAGACTATGCCTTCATAAAACAGCCGGTGGTAACACTTACAATCAATGGTTTCTCAATCTAATTCATTTTCTATGATTTTGAGTGGGTTGGTGGGATCTCTTCAAAGATTAACACTTTTAAGCATGTTGATGATTGTTCCTTGGATTTGTTCAAGCTTTGATCACTATTTGAAGATGTCATTCATTGTAGAGGTTGGGTTACCCTTTACAGTGAAAAGACACCCTATGCTCTTACATTCCTTTGGGTTGGGAATAGAAGACTCTTTTGGCTCCTTGGGTAAGAATCAAAAGAAAGTGGATGCTGCATCTTAGGGGGAGTTACATAGAAGTGTGAAAGGTTTGATTAAAGTCTTGGAATAGTTTGATGCTTGCTTTGAAGATAATCCGTAAAACAAGAGCCTACTACAGTGTGATGCAAGTGAAAGGAACATGATCTCCATGTGTCCATCATATGCTATTGCATCTTCACGGATTTGATTTCATCTTACCAAATAGGGGGAGTTTGTTGGGGTGTGTTTTTACCTAAACAACAAGGATTTGGAAAGATGAAATATATTCTAATATTGATCATAAAAGAAGTGCAAAGCATCTTCTGAGGGGGAGCAGAAGATAAATATTTCCTTGCAAACGCCCACCTGGTTCAAGTTCACCATTTGTGAAGACTCAAGACCCAAGTTATAGAAATAGGAACTATTTTATTATTTCATTGTATTTATGATGTAATATTTAGTTTTGCTATCATCATCCTAGGGTTTTGGGTCATGTACTATAAATAGATAGGATAGCCCCCATCTCATTTAGAGTTTTTAACAATGTAATCATTTGGTGAGCTTGATGTGTGTGCAGCCTCCATGGAGTTGTCATCCATGGAGGTTGTATTTTGATTATTGCAATTTCTTCTTTCTTCTTGTTTCTCTTGTTTCTACAATAAATTTCCCTTTGTTTACTCAATGACTATACATCTCCTACCCTTTGAATGTTCATATCTAATTGATTTCATCAAATATGGTGTTCCCGATCCTAACAGCTATAAATGATGCTACTCTAATCATCTGATGTTGATTTGAATTCATCATCCTAAATTATGAAAGAAAAATAAAAACATCGTATGTGACATCTTAAAGCTTCTCTAAATCCACTAATCTCCTAATGCTGATCCATGTGAAGATCTTTGATAGCATCCAAGGCCTTCATGTATATTTTAGCTGAAAAAAACCTAATTATTAGGTTATTTAGTAAAAAACACACAAAATATTAAAACCGTAGGTTATGATTATATATTACATTACAGGTGAAACCACAATCCTCATCACCGTTTTTTTAATGTACATCATGAAAATACTAATCATTTAATCGCATCCTCGAGCAACCGATTACTCGAATCCTCTTATTCTTGAACCTCGCACATGTAATCGCATCCTAGGATTAATCAAAGATAAGATCAAAAAGCAATTGTTGGATCTAGAAAGGCTGGTGCAACCAAAACCAGATCACTTAGACTATTTTGATGCAACTAATAAAGGACTTCCGAAGCTAAGTATGGAACTTCCGAAGGAAATGGAGTTCTTCCCAAGACAAAGTGCAAGCTCATCTTCCGAAGGAAAACTCCAACTTCCGAAGACAAAGTATTCTCTTCCGAAGTTCAAGACTTAGAAGAATCAAGAGGTCAACTTCCAAAGTATGAAGATATGAAGAAGTCCTTAAGCCTCGGAAGAAGTAGCCTCTTCCGAAGTATAAGTGGCTTTGGAAGAACTTGTTCTTTCGAAGCCAACTAACCTTCGGAAGACTCTACTATGAACCAGTGGACATAAGTATGGTCCCTCTGACACTCCGCTGCAGACTTCTAATATACTGCATGGTGTTTTCTTAAAAGCCATGTAGTTGACCATACTTTATTCCACTGTTCACCTTTATCAGTTAGTACAGTTGCCAACTTTAGTTGGTGACAAAAGATAAGTCAATGACATGTCATGACTACCATATCTTAGATAATACTTTATCTAAGATACCTTAACTTTAGCATTGTGGTATATGCTTTAGTCGTAGGTTTCCAGCTGGTATCAAAGTATATCCAGATGTAGGATCTAGTATATATAGTTTCTCATTGTAACTCATGTAATATGCTTGTAAGAGTCTTGTAATACTTTGAGTTGAGAAGTAATATATACAAGTACCTTGAAAATTATTTCTTTGTGTTCTTTGCTACTTAGTATATTATTATCAACTCTTAGAAGGGATTCTGCTTCAACATCTGATCCGAGTGTGTTACAAGTGAGTTTGAGAGAAAACTAAGTGTTAAAATGACAAAAACCGATCCTGCAGCAATGATGATGATAATCAGCAGAGATTGAGCGAAACAACGGTGATTGTGACAATGAGTCAATGAATGAACGAAGTCGGGAAAGACAAACGAAGGGGGAGTAAGTTTTCGGGTTCAGCAAGTGAGATAACCCTTCCATATCAAATAGAAGACACATTCATGGGGTCCGGACGTGTGGCAACGATGTGTACAGTGATAAATGGAGTGCGACGCGAGAGGGAGAAGGCTAGGATGAATGTCTTCTGATTTTAGGTTTTAGGAAATTTGGGTTTGGAAGAGGGAGTGACAAGTCATGATACATGGGTAAAAAGATCCACATGTCATAGGTAAATTCAATTTGTTGTTCAAAAAAAAGATAAAAGGGTTAATATGGTTTAGGCGGGAAATCATGTGTGAGGTGAAATGTGGTAGTAAGAAAGTGTCTATCAAGATTATTTTTTATTATAGTAAGAAGATTATTAATTATAGTCAATAACTTACTAACTCATGGTTTGTAATTTGTTATGGTGGTGCTTGGTAGATTAAATTAATCTTCAGGTTGTAATCTAATTGATCTCATATAGAAGCTTAGAACACTTAAACTTGGATTTGTTTTCAATCTTCATGTTTGTTTATTGAATATTGTGTTCATTTCATTTAATACATGTTACAAGTCTTTTTTTTATTAAATTCTTTTCGAAGCATTTTATTTGAAATAGTATGTTGCTATTTATTATAATTTTTTTTAGTGCAACTAGATTATAGTCTTTATTTTTGTGTATGTGTGTGTAAATCACGATATGTGTAAAATTAAAACCAAGTATATTAATTGGTTATAAAAAGTCATAAGCCGGTTTTTGTAGTTTCAAGGATTCATTGTTCTCTGAAATATCATATGTTTAAGTTGAAGTTGTTTGAGGTAAATTCCCCCGAATTTTATAGCATAGTTGAAACATATTGATGTTTTAGCAAGAATAGGCAATGTAATTTTTGTTATACATAAATAATTAAGTTTAAAAATAATAATGTTGGGATTTTGGACACAAAAAAATTATATTTTTATATTTGTTATATACATAATTATTTATTTATTGGTTTAAGTTCTCGTTTTGCAACAAACTATACCGTGTTCAAACTGAAACTAAGATGAATTAGATATCGATGCTCGAAGTTGAGTGGTCGGAATGAAGAAAATGAAACTTGTTGATTATTGTAAGATATTATTGCAATTTCTTGCATAATGCTAATAAAGCCATGTATTGATTAACATGGATGTTTTATGTTTTGATCAAGTCTTTTAATAAATATTATGAATGTTTATTATGGATCATAATTTTATTAAAATGGATATTAAACATGTCATGAATAAAATAAGAGTTTTTTTTGGTCTCATAAGAACATTTCATAAATAAAATGGAAGTTTTGATTGTGAATCATAAAACTCATATTAATGTGAAGTTTTTAGCATGAGTATATAACTAAACTCATGTTGAAAACAAAAGAGAAGAAAAAGAAATTTATTTTCTTTAATGTCAATAAGTTTTATAGAAATTTAAAGAGGAGCACTCTCTAAATTGTTTTTCCTACACCATCATCTTTAACCCATTTCCACATAACATCATAACACATATTTTATCCGGTACATACTGCTTTGCCTGTTGTACCCTGGGAGACAGACGCGTTGTCTTGAGTAGAGACGCGAAATCTGTTTTAAGCGACCCGTGTCTAACACGATCCTCAGCCACAACCATCAATCTTTTGTTTGTTAATTGTTACAGTCAAGGGGTATAGTTGAAGATTCGAACGTGATGAAGACTCGTGTCAGGATTGTTATATGAAGACTCGTTGGAGTATATATACTTAAGACGGATGTTCGAATCGAGTTTGCTACATAAATATTGTTTTTTTTATTTTTCTAGTCGTATCTGTAAATCATATTGTATTAGAATATTTCCCATGGCTAACGAAAGTATCGTTAGAATTACTATTTTTAATATAAAAGTGAACCTACTTCTTACAATCTTAAAACAAATTTCGTGATTGGATTTTTAAAATCTTATTAATATGGTTTTTTAGTTTCACGAAATGTTAAAGAAAATATTATTTGAGATTTTTGTTAAAAATCAAACAATTTTTCGGGAAATATCGTAGTATAACGTCATGTTTGGATTTTAATAAATATTAGAGTACAATCTAATATCCAAAATAAGGTGTTATCAAACGAATATTTTGATTCTATCATGTATTAATACATTTTTATAAGTGTTTAACAATCTACCATGTGTGTTAGAGATGATTTAATTTCTAAAAACCATTAGAAAGTTATGGGTTTATATTCTAAAACTATATATGGCTACAATGATTTAAGCAAAACCAATTTTTGTTTTAGAAAGAAATTTAAACTAGTGTTTTGCAACAAAAAGGGAAATAGTATATCTTATATGAGCCAAGAGCTTACAAACGATTTTGTAATTGTTTATATCTAACGAGCGTGTTAGAAGCGAGTTTATTGTATATAAACCGATAAGCTTAAAAGCAATGCTTTGTAGTTGTTTATCTCTAACAAGCGTGTTAGAACCCGTTTATATTTTTTATATATTGAAAAGCTTTAAAACGATCGTTTATTTCTAACGAGTAAGTTAGAACTGAAATTATTTTATATAAATCGAAAAGCTTTTAAAGCGATCTTTGTATACTTTTATTTCTAACGTGCGGGTTAGAAGTGGTTATTTTAACCGACAAGTTTAAAAGGTTGTTTGTGATCATATATTTTCTAACGAGCGTGTTAAAAAACAATTTACTTAATAAGAACCGTAATATTTAAAATGATTGTTGTAATCACTTGTTAAAAACGGTTTATGTATATAAACCAAAATGTGTTTAAAAACGTTTTTGTAATCATTTATTCTCTAATAAATGTGCTAGAAACGGTTTGTTCTATAAATCGAAAAGTAAAAAAAATTGTTTGTAATTGTTTGTCTTCTAAAGAGCGTGTTAGATATTAATTTATATAATAAAATCATTTTTGGAGTTTATGGTTTTGATTATTTTGATCAAAAAATAAATACGATATATTTTTAAAATAGTTGCAAAGCTAGGAAATGTTTTGAATGAATAAAACATGTGTTTTGCAATCTAAAATGGTTAACTACTCATGGGAGAAGTAGCATGTCTCGAACCACATAAAAGTCTCGATGAGATTATTCGAAAAAAAAACAACAACAACTAGAGGTTGTTGTGAATATAAATAATTATTCAAATACAATTACTTATGAGTAAGATAGTGTATACAAAACGTTGTTGTTTTTTTGTCGGTTTTGACTATTTAAATTTAGAGTTTCAAAATGAAACGAGAAACTTGATCGTCTGAGTGCATGAAAAAGGGAGTTCCTCAAGACATTCCACAACATCGATATCATTGCTACAATGATTAAAGTGTTATAGATAATAACACTTTGAGATTTGTTGTCTAGTGTAATTTTATCCATTTAAATTATTATTATAAAAGTGTTTTACACATTACATTTTAATTTTGGTTGTATTATTATTTGTGTTCAATATCTTAAGATAACACATGCAATATTTACAAAGAAATAAATCAATTTCTATTATAATGTTTAAATTGATTTTGAGGGAAATAATTTTAAACGTCAATTATATAATGTTTAGAAAATATAAAACTTTAAACGGATAGTGTAATAAGAGATTTGCATAAGAAACAACTTGAGAGTTGTTGAATTATTTAAGTGTCAAAGATGTCACATCAAATGTCTTACCATATCAAGAGATCGAATATATGATGAGTGTGCTAAGATGAAATACACAAGTATGAGATATACTAATAAACTTCATTTGAAGTTATCATAAAAATTCACAAGTGTGGATAAATCTACATATAAAATAATATATGTTATCCTTAATGAATTTAGGTAAAGTCATTTTGAAAGATCTATACCGTGTGCCAATAACTCCAAGCATTTTTTATGAATTCCATATTATTGAGTGTCAATGTGTTTGACTCTGTCTTAATGTAATACTGATTGTAGACGAGTTTTATTTTTATTGTTAATGATGAATGTGTTCACTAAAATGAATTGAATCAAGACTTATTATTAAGTCTTTATAAGTCAAAGGGAAGATGGTGCGCTTTGCACTTCGCACACTCGTACTGTTGTGCTTGAAAGTTGGCTGAGTAGTTTTGACAGATGGTACTAAGATCTTGGTCTTAACTCAATGGCAACTACTTAAATGTGTGTACGTTAGATTGGTACCGAGCTTGCCTTTGAGTTGTTACCAACCTATTATGTTAAGGCCGAGGTCCAGCAGTTGCTACCGACTGGCAGCTGCTGAATTGGTGTTGAAGCAGCTACCAGGTCCAGCGTCATGCTGGTGACTTGCCTGTGGATGAAAGGTTTAAACGAAAACGATTTATGTTTCTAAACCAAATGATGAAGAATAAGTCTCATTATTTGTCTATAATTAAATATGGATATGGACAAGGAATAGTGTGTTATTCCTAAAAGTTGTGAAGGATCAGAATGATGCATCTTCTGTTCACATGCTAGAGTACTATAGTCTAAAGCATGCTAGCCTAGTACTTATCAATTATGATGCTCTAAAGAGGTCAATTATGTATAGACAAAGTTGAAAATAGATACTTATTTGGTTCATGGAGGTTGATGTAACCTATGGAAAACTTAACTAACTAGATAATGTTATTTAGTTTACAAATTCTAATGAGTAGGACTTAGTTTTCTAGGTTTGTCTGATAGCAAACCTCACCTTGAAATCAAATTGCAAGAAATATGGGGAGAGAGGCCATTTTAGAAACAATCCTTTAGGGTATGTAGAAATGGTTTTGTGAGAAGTTTTATCAAACCTATTTAGAAAGGGAGAACCTTTCATTACCCCATATGGATGTTTTCCAATAACACTTAAATGTAGGGGTGTCTTGCATTTGAAAATAAAATGTTAGCAATATGGATTCTGGCAATCCAAAGATATTGCAAACCCATGATCTAGTGTAGTATATAAAGGTCATAAGAAGTCTATAATAGACTTGGATTCTAATTGGCTAGATTTAGAATCTTGATAGATGTCTACTACCAAAGACATAAAGGAGATGCGTTCGTCTTGAAATAAAAATTATAATTTTCAAATACACTTAGAAGTTTCAAATAGAAATTATTAACTTACGATTTAATAACACATCATGAAAACTTATCTTGTTTGAAGTTATCTATATCGACTTGACAAAGTGATAGATAATAATTTTGGATCCAACAACCTGCGGGTTGAAACGAGACGAGATAGAGAGGAATTGGACTAAAGCCCATAGGGAAAGGGGAATATAAGGGAAACCTAACCTAGCTGACTGGAGATTCCAAGATCTAGGTTCAATAGGACAACTTAATCATATGACCAACGAAGTCAGTATAGGAGAGTACCCTTGAACAAAAAGGGAGTCACGAAATTCCTAGTCCGTTCACTCTGGGGGGAGTACCCCAAACCAGTGACCAAGGAGAGGTTAAGCATATTTAGGTTAAATGATTGTGGGAATCAATATAACTATGATGCTTCTAATGATTAATGGAATCACATATGTTAGACAGAAGTGGGGTCGCTTCGAATGGATTTGTGGGGAGGCGCAAATCCTAGAGCTCTCGCAGAACAAGAATAGTGATCCATGACCATAACGGACACGACAATGAGGGGATGTGCCCGACTAGGGAGAGTGTGTGAATGTATATTGTCCACTACACAAATGGGGTCTTTTCAAAGACATCGCGTCTACACACCGCCATGAGGCTAAGTATTCTTCACAAAGGAAGGTTCAATGGGAACACCAACCTATCCTGCAAGACTCAACTGTCAAGTTTCATTGAGAATTTTGTGTGTTTTGATCGATCTCCATTCATGTGGGGGTTTGTTGGGATTTTGGACACAAAATAATTATATTTATATATTTTTTATATAAATAATTATTTATTTATTGGCTTAAGTTCTCTTTTTGCAACAAACTATACCGTGTTCAAACTGAAGCTAAGATGAATTAGATATCGATGCTCGAAGTTGAGTGGTCGGAATGAAGAAAATGAAACTTGGTTGATTATTGTAAGAAATTATTGCAATTTCTTGCATAATGCTAATAAAGGCATGTACTGTGTAAGGCCCCGTTCCCGGGACGCTTACAGTTGGATTCTCATCGCACATAAAACGTATAATTACATTTGCATTTCATAAAGCATCGCAGCGGAAACATTTAAAAATGACATTTCATTTTATTATAAAAGCTTTTGCCAAATAATACATCGTTAACCAGTTGCAAAATACATTGTTGCATTACATCACAAAAGTCTTATGTAAATGGATGCCATCCCAAAAGAGCTGAATAGCCTTGCAGCGCCATCCTCAGCAACATTACCTGCCAACTGGAAACACATAAAAAGTCAGCGTTGCTGAGTGAGTTCTATTTTTATAATAAAACATACTTTACTTTCATTAAAACCGTTCGTTACTTTTGCATGATCCCCACATCATACGTACACATAGATAATATCATTATTATCTTCTTCATTCGTTCATTCATCATTACATCTTTTCTTGCGCATTAGATATCTTCCGTACCAATACCATGTGCTACACCCCAATTTATATGGCTACAGGGCCAAAGTCTATAAATAGACAGCTAAACATGGTGTCGCAGTACCGGGGTAAGCGGTAGAGGTTCTATACAAATGGTCGGTCACAAAGACGGACCCCAATGAGCATCCTCCCGGGGTAGCGAACCCGCACACCATTGTGCTAGCACCTTATAATTGGCGTGTCCCGTTATCCAATGCTTGCAACACTTTCATTACTTTCGTTCATTTATGCATGCATTCGATTAATGTTTCCCCTTTTTATCATCTTTCACTTTACGTTAAATAATACTTTCAATTCATTCATTAATGTAACACGTAAAGCCACTGGAAAGATAAACATTCATCATAATCAGGAACATCAACAAACACAATCATCAACATCATACAAGGCAACATCATGCATACATAACTTACATCATACAAAAATATGCAACATCATCATCATCATGCCAACATACCCTCTAAGGCCTCAACAGTCATCTTACATGAACTTACGGGAATTTTCATGTCAAAACTTACATCTGCACTTTCCCCCGAAAGTCAATAATTAAACTACACATTTCCCCGGGTGCAACAGCCCTACTTGGGCGTATGGACACCCTTCAGTCGCATGGCCTCCAGGCGACTGAACATCATGCGATTGGACCCATACGGATGAACACCTATGCGGATGGACACCCAGTCGTGCGAATGAACCTCATGTGGATGGACACCCAAGCGAATGAACACCCATGCGAATGACCTTATGCGGATGGAATCTATGCGAATGAGTACCTATGCGACTGGGACCTCAGTCGTATGACTCCCCATGCGACTGGCCCCCAATCGTACGGATGAATCCTTAATCGTGCGAATGAACCCTCAATCGTGCGAATGAACCCTCAATCGTGCGAATGAACCTCAATCGCACCCCACTCGGCCGTATGGCTTCCAACGGTCGCCTAGCCCTAGCTGATGAAGAATGGTGTTCATCCCGAACCCAATCTTCCATTTTCGACCTCCAAGCTCATCCAAACCCATTCTAAGCCTAGATCAACCATCCTAAACCTTAGGAATGCATACCACAACACCATTCAAGCACACACAAGCCCGGAAACAAACTCCAATCGCATCACAAGCAAACACACCCAAATGGGTCAAACACACACACATACAAAAACGGGTTTTCTATGCTTTCCAACCCCAAAAACATTTGAAAAAAAGTAAAAGAGGGGTCCTAGAACTCACACAAACGAACATAACGAGAAGAGCTTCGATTGGACTTGCTACACGACGATTTTGCACACTAAAATCCACTCGAACCACCCTTTTTCTCTCTTTTTCTTCTCCTCTCTTTCGTGGCTGAAATGTGGGTGTGGGGAGAGGGTTATGGCTGCCCTCTCCCTTCAAATACCACCACCTACTCAACTTTCTCACGATGGAGAGTTTGGTCCTTCGACTTTGGACTTTATTTCTTTTTCCTTAATTCGTTGGCTTCAAAATAAATAAATAACCGGGTGTTACAAGTCCACCCCCCTTAAATAGGTTTCGTCCCCGAAACCTGTTATTCCTCGAACAAACGTGGATAATGCTGCCTCATCTCTTCTTCAGTCTCCCACGTAGACTCGGATCCTTTCCTGTGCTTCCACTGAACACGCACAATAGGAACCGTTTTATTCCTCAGCCTCTTCTCTTTTCGATCGATGATTGCCACTGGTTGCTCCACATAATTGAGCCGTCGTCTACTTTAATATCTTCCAGTGGAACAATCATATCTTCATCTGTCAAGCACTTCCTTAGGTGAGATACATGGAATGTCGGGTGAATTCCACTTAACTCATCCGGTAACTCCAGTCTATAGGCCACATCTCCTACTAGAGCAATGATTCTGAAAGGGCCTATGTACCTCGGGCTCAACTTGCCCCTCTTTCGGAAACGAATGATACCCTTCCAAGGTGAGACCTTCAACATAACCCGGTCACCCACCTGGAACTCAAAATCGGTCTGCATTGTTTATCAGCATACGACTTCTGTCTATCTTTGGCTGCCTTCATGAAGGCTTTGATCTTTTCAAGCTTCTCAGTCGTAGCCTCGATCACCTCGACACTTCCTAACTCTTTCTGACCAATATCACCCCAACAAACGGGTGTTCTGCATCTCCTACCGTATAGCATCTCATATGGGGGCATACCAATGCTGGCATGATAACTGTTGTTGTACGAGAATTCAGCTAACGGTAAGTGGTCATCCCACTTCCTCCAAAATCGATAACACATGCCCGAAGCATGTCCTCCAATGTCTGAATGGTCCTTTCTGACTGACCATCAGTTTGGGGATGATAAGCCGTGCTAATATGTAACCTCGTCCCCATAGCGTCATGGAATTTCTTCCAAAATTTAGATGTAAACCGGGTGTCACGATCAGACACAATAGACACCGGCACACCATGACGAGTTACAATTTCCTTGATGAACAGATCAGCCAACCTCTCAGATGAATATGTCTCGCGGATCGGTAGAAAGTGAGCACTCTTCGTTAAATGGTCAACTATCACCCATATGGCATCATACCCTTTCGGGGTACGTGGCAGCTTTGTAATAAAATCCAGGGTGATGTGCTCCCACTTCCATTCTGGTATATCCAAAGGTTGGATTTTCCCGTACGGCTTCTGATGCTCGGCCTTCACTTGCAAGCAAGTAAGGCACTTACTCACATACTCCACTACGTCACGCTTCATACCCGGCCACCAATAATCTTTCTTCATGTCTTGGTACATCTTTGTGGCACCAGGATGAATGGAGTACCGAGTCTTGTGAGCTTCATCCATTATCTTCACCCGTAGATCCCCAAAACGAGGAATCCACACACGACCGAATCTGGTTCTAACACCGATTGTGTTTTCACCCAATTCCGCGACCAGACCTCTCATTCTTTCAGAGTTAATATGATCTTCTTTCAATGCCTCATCTTGAAACTCTTTGAGTTGCTTCATCACATCCGAGGTCATGATCAACTAGTATGTTTTCACCCGAATCGGCTCGGGTCTCTCCTTTCGGCTAAGGGCATCCGCCACCACGTTGGCTTTGCCCGGATGTTAATGGATCTCGCAATCATAGTCCTTTATAAGCTCCAACCATCGTCTCTGCCTCATGTTCAGGTCCTTCTGCTCGAAGAAGTACTTCAAGCTCTTGTGGTCAATGAATATGGTGCACTTCGTCCCGTAAAGATAGTGCCTCCAAATCTTTAGTGCAAAGACCACGGCTGCTAGCTCCAAGTATGAGTAGGATAACTGACCTCATGAACCTTCAACTGTCGGGATGCATAGGCTATAACCTTTCCTCTCTGCATTAATACACAACCCAAGCCCGAGTAGAAAGCATCAGAATAAACCACCAGATCTTCACTTCCATCGGGTAATGACAGAACTGGAGCCTGAGTCAACCTCGTCTTCAATTCCTCGAACGCCTTCTCTTGAGCCTGACCCCATAAAAATTTCACATCTTTTCGGGTCAACTTAGTTAATAGAGAAGCGATCTTAGATAAGTCTTGGATGAATCTTCTGTAGTAGCCCGCCAAACCCAAGAAGCTACGAATCTCGGAGGGCGTCTTTGGTGACTTCCATTGCATAACCGCCTCCACCTTTGTCGGGTCCACCATAATCCCGGATTCACCACATGACCCAAGAACTGAACCTCGCGCAACCAGAATGTGCACTTGGAGAACTTGGCGTACAACTTCTCCCTTCTCAACGTCTCTAGAACTTCCCGAATATGACCGGCATGCTCTATCTCGTTCTTCGAATAAATCAGGATATCATCAATAAACACGATCACTGATTTATCCAACATCGGCCGACACACTTGGTTCATTAGATCCATAAAAGCAGCTGGCGCATTGTTCAAACCAAAAGACATGACAAGGAACTCGTAGTGACCATATCGCGTGCGGAAAGCTGTTTTAGGGATATCCTGCTCTTTCACCTTTAACTGATGGTAGCCCGATCGAAGATCTATTCTTGAAAACCAACTGGCACCTTGAAGCTGAGCAAACAAATCATTGATTCTCGGTAAGGGGTATCGGTTCTTTATCGTCAACTTATTCAGCTCACGGTAGTCAATACACATCCTCATACTACCGTCCTTGTTCTTTACGAATAGTACCGGAGCACCCCAAGGAGAGATACTCGGTCTAATGAACCCCTTATCAAGCAATTCTTCAAATGCTCCATCAACTCTTTCATCTCCGTCGGAGCCAGCCGATACGGTGCCTTGGCAACAGGTTGGGCACCCGGTATCAGATCAATCTGAAACTCGATCTCTCGGTCAGGTGGCACTCCTAGTAAGTCTTCTGGGAACACGTCTGGAAAGTCACACACAACCGGTACATCGGCTAGTTGTGGTGTTGGCGTATCCATATCCTTTACATATGCCAAGTAGGCACTACATCGACGCCTCATACACTTTCCCGCCACCGCCATCGAAATCACCTTCAGAATCGTAGTAACCCGATCACCATAAACCGTCACCGAACTAACGTCGGGCGCTGTCAAACAAATCATCTTCTTGCGACACACAATGTTCGCCTCATAATCCGCCAACCAATCCATCCTGAGAACCACATCAAAACCACCTAAGGTCATCATGAATGGTCTTACCGGAAATTTGTGACCTTCTAACTCCACGTCACAACCCTCTATCATCTCAGAAATTCTGGTAGACTTACCTATGGTAGTTTCTACATCAAAGGGCGCATCAACACGTCTACTACCAACAGGCAGCTTAGCACATAAAGCAGCAGAAATAAAACTTTTACTAGCACCTGAATCAAATAACACAGAAGCTAAAGTTTGGTTCACTAGAAACGTACCGGACACAACGTTAGGGTCCGTCCTAGCCTCCTCCTGTGTCATGGTGAATGCCCTGGCGCTCGCCCTCGGTCCTTCGCTCCCGGTCTTCTTCACCCCAGAACCCTCAGCCCTCGGGTTTTTACAGTCTTTACTCATATGTCCGCTTTCCCCACAATTGAAACATCTGTTCGCACGGCAATCCCTTGCCATATGCCCTACGTTCCCACACTTGAAGCATACATTCAAACCCAGCCTACATTCTCCCACATGCTCCTTTCCACACTTGCCACACCTCTTCGATCCCGCTCCCGATATGGCCACACGGCGGTCATCCACCCGTGCCTTTTTGTTACCCGTCGAGGCATCACCCCGACCAAACCTTTTCCCGTTCCAGTTCCGATCACCACCACTCTTCTTGTTCGCTTCAGTCACCACCACCTCCCGCTCAACATATAGTCTCCCTGCAAAATCAACCGCCGACCTAAACGTGCTTGGTCGGGCAGCGATCATATGCCTGCGAACATCCACCGGCAAACCCTGAACGTACCTCTTGATCTTTCGAGACAGGGGCGTCACCAGATCCGGCACCAGCCGTGCCATTTCGTTGAATTTGGTGGTGTACTGCTAGTGTGTTATGGTCCCCGCCTCCAGCTGCAGGAACTCTCTCTCGATCTTATCCATCTCCTTCTGAGGACAGAACTCCTCAATTACCATCTTCTTCAACTCCTCCCACCTCATCCTTCCTATCGCGTGGTTACCCTCGGCTTGGACAATGTTGTCCCACCAACATAGAGCCGAGTCCACAAACAAGTGGGTAGCAAACTTCACCTTCTGGTCTCCCGGCACTCGCTGATATCATGAACAACCTCCATTTCCCTCACCCACCGGTGAGCAGCAGCAGTAATGCTGTTACCATCGAAAGTAGGGGGCTTGCATCTCATAAACGCCCCATAGGTACAGCCTCGTGCCACCTCTTGCACAAGATCATCTTCCTCTTCCTCTTCTTCATTATCAAAGAAAATCGTTTCAGGCTCCGGTTGCTCCCGTCCCCCCTAGGCCCTGTTCCTCTCCTTTCTTTCTCCTTCTTTTACAGCCTTGATGACTTTGGTCACCACAGACGGTAAGATTGTCTGCATGACCTGATGCACCTCTTTAACAACAGCCTCCTTTACCGAGGCCCTCAAGTTAGCACTCTCATCCCCAGCCTCCGGATGAGGGGTCTCAGGTTCTTCAGGAACCACCCTTTCAACTCTAGGCCTTCCTCTTTTGGGTCGCGGTTCAGCACCAGGCCCACCACGACCTCCACCCCTAGAAGCTTTTGAAGATCTACCACAGGCCATTCTCTATCACACTAAAAGATTTAAAAATCAACATGATCATTCAAGGGAACAGCTCAATTTGTGTCAAGTATAGTAAGTCCCTAATTACAATGGCCAGTTGTGATTAGCCACTTACTTTACTCTTCATACCCCGAGCATTACCTATCCTGACTACATCAGTATCTAAATCTACATACAACACATAGACCACATAGCATGCGCACATAATACCGCTTATCATTAAGGAAATACTTGATGGCGCGCAACTACTCAGATTGGCATCCCATTCTTATTTTCGTCCCATTTTCAGTTTAAGTTAAGGTTTATTTTGAAAATTTACCCGTTTCACTTAAACTTTGGCTCTGATACCAACTTGTAAGGCCCCGTTTCCAGGACGCTAACAGTTGGATCCTCAACGCACATAAAACGTATACTTATATTTTCATTTCATAAAGCATCGCAGCGAAAACATTTAAAAATGACATTTCATTTCATTATAAAAGCTTTTGCCAAATAATACATCGTTAACCAGTTGCAAAATACATTGTTACATTACATCACAAAAGCCTTATGTAAATGGATGCCATCCCAAAAGAGCTGAGTAGCCTCGCAGCGCCATCCTCAGCAACATTACCTGCCAACTGGAAACACATAAAAAGTCAGCGTTGCTGAGTGAGTTCTAGTTTTATAATAAAGCATACTTTACTTTCATTAAAACCGTTCATTACTTTTGCATGATCCCACATCATACGTACACATAGATAATATCATTATTATCTTCTTCATTCGTTCATTCATCATTACATCTTTTCTTGCGCATTAGATATCTTCCGTACCAATACCATGTGCTGCACCCCAAACTATATGGCTACTGGGCTGAAGTCTATAAACAGACAGCTAAACATGGTGCCGCAGTACCGGGGTAAGCGGTAGAGGTTCTATACAAATGGTCGGTCACAAAGACAGACCCCAATGTGCATCCTCCCAGGGTAGCGAACCCGCACACCGTTGGGCTAACACCTTATAATTGGCGTGTCCCGTTATCCAATGCTTGCAAGACTTTCATTACTTTCGTTCATTTATGCATACATTCGATTCATGTTTCCCCTTTTTATCATCTTTCATTTTACGTTACATAATACTTTCAATTCATTCATTAACGTAACATGTAAAGCCACAGGAAAGATAAACATTCATTATAATCAGGAACATCAACAAACACAATCATCAACATCATACAAGGCAACATCATGCATACATAACTTACATCATACAAAAATATGCAACATCATCATCATCATGCCAAGATACCCTCTAAGGCCTCAACAGTCATCTTACATGAACTTACGAGAATTTCCATGTCAAAACTTACATCTGCACTTTCTTCCGAAAGTCAGTAATTAAACTACAAATTTCCCCGGGTGCAACAGCCCTACTTGGGCGTATGGACACCCTTCAGTCGCATGGCCTCCAGGCGACTGAACATCATGCGATTGGAACCATGCGGATGAACAATTATGCGGATGGACACCCATCGTGCGAATGAACCTCATGCGGATGGACACCCAAGCGAATGAACACCCATGCGAATGACCTTATGCGGATGGAATCTATGCGAATGAGTACCTATGCGATTGGGACCTTAGTCGTATGACTCCCCATGAGACTGGCCCCCAATCGTGCGGATGAATCCTTAATCGTGCGAATGAACCCTCAATCGTGCGAATGAACCTCAATCGCACCCCACTCGGCCGTATGGCCTCCAGTCGGTCGCCTACCCCTAGCTGATGCAGAATGGTGTTCATCCCGAACCAAATCTGTCATTTTCGACCTCCAAGCTCATCCAAACCCATTCTAAGCCTACATCAACCATCCTAAACCTTAGGAATGCATACCACAACACCATTCAAGCACACACAAGCCCGGAAACAAACTCCAAACGCATCACACGCAAACACACCCAAATGGGTCAAACACACACACATACAAAAACGGGTTTTCTATGCTTTCCAGCCCCAAAATAGTTTGAAAACAAGTAAAAGAGGGGTCCTAGAACTCACACAAACGACCACAACGAGAAGAGCTTCGATCGGACTTGCTACACGACGATTTTGCACACTAAAATCCACTCGAACCACCCTTTTTCTCTCTTTTTCTCTCTTTTTCTTCTCCTCTCTTTCTTGGCTGAAATGTAGGTGTGGGGAGAGGGTTATGGCTGCCCTCTCCCTTCAAATACCACCACCTACTCAACTTTCTCTCGGTGGCGAGTTTGGTCCCTCGACTTTGGACTTTATTTCTTTTTTCTTCATTCGTCGGCTTCAAAATAAATAAATAACCGGGTGTTACATACTGATTAACATGGATGTTTTATGTTTTGATCAAATCTTTTAATAAATATTATGAATGTTTATTATGGATCATAATTTTTATTAAAATTCATATTAAACATGTCATGAATAAAATAAGAGTTTTTTTGGTCTCATAAAACATTTCATAAATAAAATAGAAGTTTTGATTATGAATCATAAAACTCATATTAATGGGAAGTTTTTAGCATGAGTATATAACTAACTCTGATGAAAAGAAAGAGAAGAAGAAGAAATTTATTCTGTTTAGTGTTAATAGGTTTTATAAAAATTTAGAGTGGAGCACTCTCTAAATTGTTCTTCCTACACCATCATCTTTAACCCTTTTCCACATAACATCATAACACATATTTTATCTGGTGATCTCTCGGGCCTAAGGCACTCTCTGGCAGTACATACTGATTTGGCTGTTGTACCCTGGGAGACAGACGCGTTGTCTTGAGTAGAGAGGCGAAATCTGTTTTAAGGGACCCGTGTCTAACACGATCCTCAGCCACAACCGTCAATCTTTAGTTTGTTAATTATCGCAGTCAAAGGGTATATTTGAAGATTCGAACGTGATGAAGACTCGTGTCAGGATTGCTATATGAAGACTCGATGGAGTATATACTAAAGACGGATGTTCGAATCAAGTTTGGTACATAAATATTGTTTATATTTATTTTTCTAGTCGTATTTGTAAACGATATTGTACTAGAATATTTCTCATGCCTAACGAGCGTATTGTTAGAATTACTATCTTCAATATAAGATAATGTGTAATGTTTCAGGTCAAGCATGATGGTCTTTATTTTCTCATGTAGGGATCAGAGCTTCCAACTTTTGACATTTGTGAGGATCCCCAGTTGAGGTCTCTATAATACTTGTCACACATCCTACATAAATATTGTTGTTTTTTATTCTCAAGTTGCTCCATGTTTATGCTATAATAGAGTTCATTTTACTCCTATAGTTATGATACTATAAGCACTATCACGCACATGTCAAAGGATTTGAAAACCGTTGTCCTGCTTTTAAGAATCGTATAGGTAACATTACAAAAGTTAATTTCAGTTGTCTTGATTATAGATCACCTTCCAAAGTCGGACTTGCTTCACTTAAATATAACCATATTCTAGGGCAGACCTGTACGAGCATAAGATCACCTCCTACTTTATTTTCACTTGCATTGTGGTTGCTCTTGGCTGACTTGGTATCTTCAATTAGTCTCTATTATATGATTATATTGATTGGGTAAAAAAGATATATAGGTTTAGTATGGATTAACACTACACTTCCATTAAAGAACTCCGTACAGTCTATTATTTGTCATCTAATTTTTAGGATATCTTAAGTTAATGCTTGCGGATAAAAAGAAAAAAAA
Organism: Flaveria ramosissima; assembly: GCA_025215565.1. Lineage (NCBI taxonomy): Eukaryota > Viridiplantae > Streptophyta > Magnoliopsida > Asterales > Asteraceae > Flaveria > Flaveria ramosissima. Next base: position 27,158,205 of record CM046040.1, on the reverse strand, counting down.
ACAAAGTAGTCGAAGTCAGCGACTTCCTCCCTCCAATTTGTTATTGTCAGTGGATTTTCAGAATATCTTTTTCAACACATACTTTAAAATATGTAATCTGAGTTTTTATCCGATTGAAAATTTGGTGTGAATCCCAAATAGTTCAATTTAAAAAGCGATTCATGATTCAAATTATTTCAGTTGTTGATTTCAAATTCTCGACATTTAATTGGTAATGTTTATTAAATGTAGAAGGAGAGCAACTGTATCATGTATCCTACTAGAGATCATAGTAGTAAGAACAATCAACAATGATTTTCTTAGAGATTTCTTCTTAAATTTATGTTATTTTCTCTCAATTCTTGTAGAATTCTCAAGATGAGATTGTGACAAACAAACATGTTTATCTGAATTTAGATAAAGTTTTTATGTAAGTAGTATATGATGTAATCTACCTGTACATTTTTATTGTTTGAAATATTTTCAATTTATATTACATTTTAATCTCTTGTAGACTTCTCTATGTTTTGTTCTTTACACCGAGTTAGAAAGGGTCTAAACAATGGCGGAGGATTTAAGAGGCCGGGAGGGGCCGCCGCACCCCCTCTTTTTTCGTCGGTAGTGTTAAACTTTAGTTTGGTGGTGTAAATTATTGGCCCGTTAGTGAAAATTTTTATATAAAACTCGAGTGTGTAATTCTAATTTGTGAATTTTGAGTCTTATCGATAAATACAATTTACCTTTACATAATGTTGAATTTATTATAATATAAAAGGGTTTTAAGTAGACTGTTGATATAGTTCTGGACATCATAGTTTTAGTTTTCCCGCTTATCTCTCGTATTAAATAATAATATTAACTACTAATGATATTATTTATTTTTTAAATTGAAAATAGTTTTGTTATAAATTAAGAAAGAGGTCTTTTATAAATGCATTTTCTAAATTTTTTTTAATGAAGTATAACTTTTCTAAAACATCAAACCTTTTATTAATAAAAAATATTTCATACATGTTGTGTTGAAAAAATAAATTTTCTATAAACCAAAATAATTAAACTTTAAAGTTATAATATGGAAATTTTTAAAAATGATTTTTTTTAAAATAATTTGTTTTGATACAAAATGTTTAAATTTTTTTCTTTTAAAAAAATATTTAGAATCAAAAGTTTGAAAATTATTTCTATTACTTGTAGAACTTAATTATACGTAATTTAAATCATATATTATACCAAAGTATCGTTTTATTATTAATAAATTTTTGTTATTAACTAGTTAATGTTTTATTTATTCAATTTTGTAATACATAGGTTACTAATCTAGATCTTATACATGCCTATTTCATTTTGGGGTTTATTTGTTTTGTGAGTAACTATGTTTGCTTTTATATTTGTTAATATAATTGGTGTGAAAGTATAAAAAAATCATAATCTGATTGTGTTTATAAATGTAGTGTGAGTTTAAATTCTTAAAATAGTTGAATTTCTTGTGATATTCTTTGATCTAAACTCACAATGAAGGAATTTTAATAATCTATGTCATATTCTTTAATTTCTCTGTAAACTTGATCAAGTGCGTTCTGGTTAAAATTTATATTTTGAAAATCATTCTTGGGTTTTGAATTTATGTTGCTGGTGATGATATTTTTGTAGAGGAAAATATCACTTAGTGGATACTTTGAGGGCTTAGTTGCTGATGAACAAAATGATATGAATTCATCGCTTGTGTTGATTTAAACACCCGTTTGAGGCATGGTGCAGACATAAGTTGCTCAAATCGTGAATACCTTGGCTTTCAAGAAGGCTATTCTTACCATCTCTAAAATAAACATGAGGCTGGTTATAATGCTCTTCGGGACGCATGTGGTTCAATCGTTCAACTTCACCAACCTACTTAAGTAACGTTTCTATGTTACTTGAAAGTAACAATTTCTTTGGTTGTCTATTAAATGATTCTATGAATTTAATTATTGCTAAATTGTGTATACATTGATATCTATAATGAATTTGAATGTTGCTACATGTCGACAATTTAATATTAATATTGAACATTTTGATAATGAAATCACCTCTTTAAATTGAATGTGAAATTTGCTTCCTGCTTGGACTTTGAACTCAAACACATCGATTATGATTCTACATTTGATGTTGCTGTATGTCGGGATCCACATTGAATTTGAATGTTGGTAGGCGATTGAACTCACGCGTTGTTAATGTTGCTACTTGAATGTTGGTACGGGTAATCTCATAAATTGACTAAAATATTGTTCTGAATAAATATAAAAATTTGAGGTTAAAAACTACTACATATGATTATATGAATTGCTTTTTATGCATCAAATGTTTCACCAAAGATGTTGGAATTTAGGTTTACTTGTGTGAATCAGATGCTCCCTTTTACTATTAGATTGTGAGTAAGAATTGCGCTTATAATCTTTACCTTATTACAACGATCAAGATTTTTAGATGTTTAATTCAGTTTCTACATATGTTATGATAATATTCATATTCTTTGACCCCTCCTGTTTTGTGTCCATTTTCGAAAACAGACCTAATTTTTTTTTTTTGTTTTAAGCCTCCAAAATAATTCTCTTTATTATTAACTAACCATCCCAATCACACTCACTTATCTCAGATGAACATGTTTAACCTTTTTTAGTGTTAAGTTTTTGAACCTTTTAACAATTTTAAATATATGAAGTTACTTAAAAATCAGCTTAGTGAGGCTCTTTATTATAATGTTCTCATATTAATGCACAATCTTTATAGAATAAAAATAACTTTATTATTGTTACGAAAAGGTACAATGCATGTTCTGTTTTTTTAATATGGCATAACCTTTGTAATGATATACAACCATGTGAAAGTAATAACACTTGGTTTTGCTATGTCGGTCTTACATGTACCTGTGAATATGACTACACATCACCTTTCTTTAACCCTATCATTAATTTATCCATCTTCATCATCATGTGCTCCAACTTGTAAAGCTACACCAAACGTTTCCTTTTTTCAACATGAAATTGTGAATATCTAATTGTAACATGAAATTCACAAGTATAGATTTAATAAATAGGTTAGTTTAAAGTCTAATCAATAGATACTTTTAAATAAAATGGTAGGGAATGTGCCAAACCGACATTGTCCACGTGTTGTCCTGTATGGTTTCGTATCCCGAGTAAAACTCAGTATCCTAAATTCTATTGTTACTAATCGATTGTTGTTCCTATTGTCTTTGACTTGTTCCCGCACGTGACTCGCTATTATTCAGTCAATCCTTATGAATCGAAGTCTAGATGTAGAAGACGTGTGAGAGCATATATCTAACAGTCAAATATGAAAACTGGGTAATCCCTAAGATTCTCGGATAGTTCAGTAGTTTTTATTTTATATATAAAGAGGCATAGCAATCAAATTGAACACATAACATACTCTCATAATTCTTTCTACCGTATAGTATCGATCTGCTATTGCTCTTGAGTTGTACTTTTACTTTAATCCATATGAAGAACAAAAGGCAGGCGACGATTAGTCACCTCCTGCGATTTTATGCGTGAATCTCCAGCGATCAAGAACTTTTCTCATTATCAACTATGTTATTTCTTTATTTATATTATCATATTTGTTACACAAATAATACAAGCATACTACCTCACGTACGAATTTGATCATAAAGTTATACTTGTTAATTTTTTTTTAAAATAATTTGGCACCCATCATGAGACAAGTAGTGTTTTTAATCCTTAAATATTTGCTAAAATTTGTGAACATCACTATTTTTCCAAACTTTTATAAAAAATGACATCTCAATCTAAGCTTTCTTCATATTTTTTGCCTTTTTCGAGCTCTGAATTAAGGCACTCTATTCCTCCCTCTTTGTCTTCTCAAAAGAAAAATGATAACCCAATCAAGAAAACAACTCCTACTACTCATTTTGCTCCGGAATCTAGGACGTCTACTCAAGGACCTTCCATTATCTCAAATAATGACATCTTTTGTATTTTCTCTTAAATGAAACAACAGAGGTAACAACAATAAAAGACTAATAGGATTATGATGGATAAAAAAAATAAATTAAAGAAGTAAAAGCCAGTGGAAACTACGACTACTCTGTTGCAACCCACAATCCTGAATTTTGATGTTATAGGTTCATCAAGAAACTATCTGTGAGATTTTATTCTTAGCAAACGAGAGCTGAGATGATAGATCTGACTAAAGCTGCTAAAATTACTACCACCAAGGATCTTAACATGACTCTAGGATCATCATCAAAAAATCCTGATAATGATAACATTCCCAGTAATCAATTTATAAACACGAATAATTTTAATCTGCACAGAATGTAGGCATCAGTCCGACAAAAGAATTAAAGAAACTAAAGGATATGATTTCAAGCATGCTTGTTATGGTAAAACCGATACCTGAAATATCTTCATCAAGCCATAGGATCTTAAAAGTTGCTCATCCTATATGTAATGAGGAGATCTATAAATGTTTTTAGATTCCTAGCATTAATCTATACGATAGAACTACGGATCCTAAGGAGGAGTTGCATAATATGGGGAAGGGATGTAGATCATATGTATCCTTTAACATATGAAAGAAGCCTGCTTATGTAAAAGCTTCGGATCGACCCTCACTAGATCCACCTTAAAATGGTTACGAAGTGTCCCTTCTTATTCTATTACTTTATTTTCTCATTTAGTCAACTTATTTAATAACAAATCTTAGTCAACCTATTTAATACCTTAATCTCGTGCAGTAGAAGATTTGGAAAGCAATATACATGACAACACAAAATACTATAGAATCATTTAGGGATTATGTAGGCAGGTTCGGGTTAGAATCCTTGGATATCCTAAATCTTAACATCGTCACTACGGTTCAAGCATTGAGATAGGGGTAAACAAGGATTCTCCATTTTATGAGAACCCTGTAATGAACTCATGGATAAATTTAGACAATGTCAGGAAGCGAACTTTGAGATTTATAAGACTCAAATAGGATAATTAGTTCAAAAAAGAGTGGAAACGTTGTCCAATTATGATCATCTTAACAGAAAATCAGAATTCTCATCCTACAAACCCCATAGATCTAAACCTTATGTTAAGCATGGTAACCATAGAGTTGATGTTGTGAAAGATGACAAGGATGAAGAAGAATATCATAGAATAACTGATTATTGTTTTTATGTTTATTTTTCAGGTCCTATGTTTGCAATCCGAGATTTTATAGACAAAGCAAGACGACTTAACAGGAATGACAAGACTTCTAATCGGAAGGATAAATCTAAGTGGTGTGCTTATCATGAAGATTTTGGTGATATGATAAAGGATTGTATTGCACAGTGAAAAGAGATAAATTGTCTCCTATCCAAAGGACAATTAAAGAACTCTTGGTAAAAAAGAAAGACAATACCTGGGATCATGATAAAACCCCATAACGAGTAGCATCTCCTCTAGTGGATGCTAAGGTAATAAATCTCATATCTAGTAATTTTGATATTTGTGGCACATCTTAAATTATAGCTAAGACACATGTGAAAGAAGTGAAAGCAAAAAAAGATGACAAGCCTACAAGGATCTTAACTGTAAATGATAAGAAGGTGATCTCTTTCGATAGATAGAGAAAATGCTCAAGATCCTCATCATGACGGTCTGGTCATTACGTTGTATGTCACAAACTATTTTGTCCGTATGAACCTAATTGATATCGGTAACTCAGTCAACATCATACAACTTGAAGGTTTAAAAATGATAAACATTCCATGCATAAGTCAAGACCATAGTTAGGAAGATCAAGCTACCTGTCTACATCGACGGAGTAAACTTAATCTAAAAGTTTTGTGTGATTGACTTATTATCCTATTAGAATATTATTTTAGAGAGACCTTAGATCCATGACATGAAAGCATTACCATTGACATATCATCAATGTGTTAAGATGCTTCCCTTTTAAGGGCTGCTGAAGATAGATAGTGATTAACAAGAAGCTAAAGATTGCTATTTCCTTTACATCCTACTCTCTAGCTTCAAAGAAGTTTTGTTCTTGTTTCCTTGTTTTCTATGATTGCTTGTTTTTACAGATGACTTCATTGAAGATGCTAAGGTGCTTGTAGAATCAAATATCCGAGGGAAATTGAACAACACCTTGTAATTTTTTTAAGAGAGTGATCATGACCTTTGAATTGAAACACTGGATATGATAGGTGTATCTAAGGATATAATAACTTACAAACTTAGTATTTATAATAGTTTCAGGCCTGTCTATCAAAAGCAAAAAAATTACACCTAAACAAGAATTATACAAGAATAGGTTTAGAAGATTCTTAAATCTATAATGATAAGACAAATAAACTTCTCAAGATGGATAGCTAACATAGTGGTGGTACAAAAGAAGAATGGAAGATGGTGGGTTCGTGTGGACTTTACCGACCTTGACAAATTTTCTTTACCACATATAAACTCAATAGTTAATGCCATAGAAGGCCATGAGATGTTGACCTTTATGGATGCGTACTCAAGATTCCAACGAATTCAAACGGAACCCTCAAATCAAGATGATATGGCATTCATGACAACAACATGTGTATATTTTTATATTGTCACGTCCTCTAGTCTTAAAATTCAAATGCTACCTACCAAAGATTAACGCATATGATGTTTAAATACAAACTTTTAGAGACAATGGAGGTATGTATAGATGACATGGTGATCAAGTCAAAGAACGCTAAGTATCATCTCAAGGAACATGGAGAAGCCCTTGATATCTTAGATAAATAAAACATGAAGCTCAACCCATCAAAATATCACTTTGGATTAGGAGCAAGAAGATTTCTACGATATATGATAATCAAAATGTAACATCCGCCATTTTCCAAGTGAAAACCCAAACCTATTTTGAACTTCCATATTAAATTATTTTAATAACTTTAATGAATCAAATACGTTAAATGTGTAATTTAACCAATATTAACAATTGTTTTATTCAACTTTCATATAGTAAATCATTTAAACAACTTATAGTAATTTTTTATAATTTATAAAATAAATTATAAAAGGTTATTAATATTTATAAGATTTTAAATATTCAATTATAATAAATAATCAAATTACAAGTTCTTATGAGATTTATAAAGTCAAAAAAAGATTAAAAAAAAAGAAGTTGTTAAATTAAAATTAGATTTTTAATAAATTTAGAGTTTAAATTGTAATTATTCTTTTATTTATTTTAATTATTTAATTTTATATTTATTCAAATTCCAATCATAAACCCCTTTTGAAAGACTTGTAACTCACCATTAACATCATTCATAACCCCCTCCTAACCTAAACTATAAAAGCAAGCTTTAGGCCACACTTTTCATTTGCTCATTCTCTAAAAATCTCTCTAACAAACCTTTCTTTCATCCTTTGGTTTTGATCAAATTCAAGACTTTTCTTTTACAAGTAATTTCAAGAAGTTTCTAATACTAAGGTAACTTATATTGCTTTTATATTATGCATTTCTATATTGTTTTAATCATCCTAACATCCAATTGTTCTCATAACTTTATGTTCTTACTTTTATTATTTCTTCTACTAAATCTCTTTAATTTTAATCATTACCATTTGATCATTAACATTATAACTTTCACTAACCTTATAACAATCACTAGCATTCCTAAATCAAAATAAGACCACGCTAACGTAAACAAAGAATACCGCTAGCATATGGACGGCTATGGCGCCGCATTCGGTTATTCCACAAGATTATTTCTCTAAATGATGACTATGCTAAAGTCTTGGAATATTTTTTTATAACTCAAATGAAGTCTGATATACCATATATCGACATAATAAATTTTTTCTAACCCGTTTCATGCTTTAGCAATTTTAAAAGTACACATAAGTGCCTTACTACATATTTGGCAGAATATAGTCTGACTTTAACTGACCATAACTTGATCATAACAAACTAAATTTGAGTAAAATCAAACTCCAATATTAAGTTCATTGAATTATCTTTTTGACGGTAGTTTATACGTCTTCAAACTTAATCGAACAACTCAACAATAGCCTTCACAAGATAAGTGCGCATTTCAGCATCTTCTGTCTTGTGCTGATGTTTTGACCTATTTATAGATTTTTTTATAAAAATGTTTCTGAACAAAAGTTTTTCGGGAGACTCTGAACTAGTCAAGTGTAAATTTGTATAATTTTATGATACCGTTTGCTATTTTTAAAACTTGTTCAAACACCTACCAAACATTCTATCCAGAATCTAGAAATTGATACAATAATCTTTTTCCGATCTACCTTTCGCTTTTTGAAATTCTCTAAACGTCCTAACTTTTTGTAATGAATTCCGACCTCAATTTATTGTTTTTTTATCCTTTAGGACATCATATTTGACTCTTGAACATCTAAGCTTCATTATGTACTCTACAACCATTATTATACAATTGAGTTTCTTCATGCCCCTTTTTACTTTATTTCACATCGTTTGAGGTGAAACATATTAATCTTATAAACTTACACTTGTAAACTTCTTGATACTTGTAAATACACATGCAATTTATCTTTACTTTTTGTCATTGTTATTGGTATTATTGTGAGTGTTATATGAGATACATTATATGTTGACAATCATTAACTATTGCTAGCCTGACGACGTCATAGATCTATGGGCCTGACAAGCCTATTTGGTGCTAAAGCCGATGTATTGCCAGCTTTTGATGACGTATGTTTATTCATCATGGGAGCCAAGCACACTTAGCTAATCGTTATAAACTTGTAAACTTATTCTCGGTCAATGTTTGATTGTAGCTATATGTGTTCTATAGACTTGCATAATACATAACCATTGACATAAATTGCTACTTGTAAATCTTTATATATATATATATATATATATATATATATATATATATATATATATATATATATATATATATATATATATATATATATATATAACCCATGGAAACTCAACAACTTTCAAAGTTGACCCTTTATTTTAACATGTTTCAGGACTGCTACTTGAGGAACTCTTCTTGCTCATATAGGACTTGGACTTAGTTTAATTAAATATCTTATGTTGTTGTTTATATCTTTGTTGTATTGTAATGACTTAATTGTCTAGTATTATTCAATAAAAAATGGCAATTAATATTATTTCAACTTATTAAATTCCATGAGCTATGAATAATCGTTTTACATTCGTCCGCCCTGATGATTCCGCCGTCGGGCGGGGTATGACACAAAAAGGGGACATAGACCCGACAAACGGGGGTGTGTTTTGGGAATTTTGAGGCCTCTTTTTGTCGGTGGTGATGGTCATGTTACATTTCACAGTTAGTCGCAGCCCTAGGTCGGTTGTCACCACGGCTCATGGCGATGCTGGTTGTACTTCCTAGCCGGTATTGCAGCAACTTGTCTATGGCTTTGGTTTAGGTGGCGGTGATGTGGTTGCAACACATGACTATTCATCATTCCTTTAATGATATTGTCTAATTATAGGTTGATGATGATGAGGGTGACCTCATCTGAGAAGCTATTAGATCCATTTTGTTGCATTTGTGGGTTTCCGTTGGTATCTCTCCTATTTGAGGTTTTCGTTTGAATGTTTTTTTATCTAAACCCTATTTTTTAGTTCAATGATAATGATGATGGCCTCATCTGTGAACCTTAAATCTGTTTTGTTGCATGTTTTGGTTTTTGTTAGTATCTAAGTTATATGGGAATTTTTTTAATATCTCTAATCTGGACCTTAATTTTAAAGTAAAATTTCATAGAATAGTAAGCAATTTTTAACAGCGTTCAATAAGGTGTAAGGCCCCATTCCCGGGACGCCTACAGTTGGTCATTCATCGCTCATAAAACATATAATTTCAGTTACATTAGGAAAACATTGCAGCGGAAACATTCAAAAATGACATCACATTTCATTATAACTACTTTTGCCAAATAATACATCATTATCCGGTTACAAAATTCATGTTTGCATTACATCACAAAAGCTATATAATTGGATGCCATCCCAAAAGAGCTGAGTAGCTTCGCCGTGCCATCCTCAGCAATCATATACCTGCCAACTGGAAAATGCAATAAAAGTCAGCGTTGCTGAGTGAGTTCTAGTTTTAATAATAAAATATACTTTACTTTCATATAAAACCATTCGTTACTTTGACATGATCACACATCATACGTACGCATAGATAATATCATTATTATCTTCTTCATTCATCCATTCATTCATTCGTTCCTTTTAACTTACTTGCGCATCGGACATCATCCATACCAATACCATATGCTACACCCCAATTAGTCTCAGCTACCGGGCCGAAGTCAATAAATGAACAGCTAAACGTATGCCACGGTACTGGGGTTAACCGATCAGTCTTAGCTACTGGGCCGAAGTCAATAAATGAACAGCTAAACGTATGCCACAGTACTAATGATAACTGACCAGTCATAGCCACTGGGCCGAAGTCAATAAATGAACAGCTAAACGTATGCCACAGTACTAAGGGTAAGCGGTAGAGGTTTCACATAATGGTCAATCACAAAGAAGGACCCGTTATCCGATGCATGCAAGACGTGTCATTTCCTTCCACTCCACGTTACATAATACTTTACTTCATTCGTCATAATACGTAAAGCCATAAGAAAGATAATCATACATTCATAATAAGGAACATATCAAACATATTCATCATCATCATACAGGGCAACATCATACATTCATAATATGCATAAACATGCAACATCATCATCATCATCATCATGCCCTATATGCACTCCAAGGCCATAACCATACTCTTACATGCTCTTACGGATTACTTTACGTCCAAACTTATATCTACACCTTTCCCCGAAGGCCAAAAGTCAAACTACACATTCATTCGAGTGCAACAGCCCTATTCGGGCGTATGGACACTCTTCAGTCGCATGGCCTCCATGCGACTGAACATCATGCGACTGGACCCATGCGGATGGTCATCTATGCGAATGAACATCCAATCGTGCGTATGGACCTTGTGCGAATGGGACTACTGCGAATGGGCACCTATGCGACTAACCTCATGCGAATGGACTTATGCGACTAAGCATCTATGCGACTGATCCCTCAGTCGCACATCCCTCATGCGACTGGACCCTCAGTCGTGCGACTGAATCCCAATCGTGCGAATGACCTTCAATCGCCCTCATTCGGCCGTATGGCCTTCATTCGGTCGCCTAGCCCTAGCTGATGCAGAATGGAGTTCATCCCGAACCCAATCTGCCATTTTCGGCCTCCAAGCTCATCCAAACCCATTCTAAGCTTAAATCAACCCTCCTGGACCTTAGGAATGCATACCTTAACACCATACAAGCACACACAAGCCCGAAATCATACTCTAAACGCATCATACACATCACACCCAAATGGGTCAAACATACACACACATAAAAACGGGTTTTTGCACACTTTCCAGCCCCAAAATCAGTTGAAAACAAGTAAAAGTGGGGTCCTAGAACTCACACAATCGAGCACAAAGACAAGAGCTTCGATTTGGCTTGCTACTCGACGGATTTGGACACCCGAATCACCCGAAACACCACTTTTCTCCCTTTTTCTCCTCGTTCTCTCTTCTCTCTTCTTTGTGAGCTGAAATGTGTGAAGTGTGGGGAGAGTGGGCTGCCCTCTCCCTACACATATCACCACATTACCCGACTTTTCTTCGTTGGCGAGTTTGGTCCCTCGACTTTGGACTTTATTTCTTTTCTTTCTTCGCCGGCTTCAAAATAATAAATTTCCGGGTGTTACAAGTCCACCCCCCTTAAATAGGTTTCGTCCCCGAAACCTGTTATTCCTCGAACAAACGCGGATAATGTTGTCTCATTTCTTCCTCGGTCTCCCACGTTGACTCGGATCCCTTCCTGTGCTTCCACTGTACACGCACAAGAGGAACCACTTTATTCCTTAGCCTTTTCTCCTTTCGGTCGATGATTGCCACTGGTTGCTCCACATAATTGAGCCGTTCATCTACCTCGATATCTTCCAATGGGACAATCACATCTTCATCTGCTAAGCACTTCCTTAGATGAGATACATGAAATGTCGGGTGAATTCCACTTAACTCATCTGGTAACTCCAGTCTATAGGCCACCTCTCCTACTCGAGCAATGATTCGGAAAGGGCCTATATACCTTGGGCTCAACTTGCCCCGCTTTCGGAAGCGAATGATACCCTTCCAAGGTGAGACCTTCAACATAACCCGGTCACCCACCTGGAACTCAATCGGCCTGCGCCTTTTGTCAGCATACGACTTCTGTCTGTCTTTGGCTGCCTTCATGAAGGCTTTAATCTTCCCAAGCTTCTCAGTCGTAGCCTCGATTACCTCGACGCTTCCCAATTCCTTCTGACCAATATCACCCCAACAAACGGGCGTTCTACATCTCCTACCGTATAGCATCTCATATGGAGGCATACCAATGCTGGCATGATAACTGTTGTTGTATGAGAATTCGGCTAACGGTAGGTGGTCATCCCAACTTCCACCAAAATCAATCACACATGCCCGAAGCATGTCTTCCAATGTCTGAATGGTCCTTTCTGACTGACCATCAGTCTGGGGATGATAAGCCGTGCTGATGTGTAACCTCGTCCCCATAGCATCGTGGAACTTCTTCCAGAATTTAGATGTAAACCGAGTGTCGCGATCCGACACGATAGACACCGGTACACCATGACGAGTCACAATCTCCTTGATGAACAAATCAGCCAACCTCTCAGATGAATATGTCTCGCGAATCGGTAGGAAGTGAGCACTCTTCGTCAAACGATCAACTATCACCCATATGGCATCATACCCTTTCGGGGTACGCGACAGCTTTGTAATAAAATCCATGGTGATGTGCTCCCACTTCCATTCCGGTATATCCAAAGGTTGTATCTTCCCATACGGCTTTTGGTGCTCGGCCTTCACCTGTAAGCAAGTAAGGCACTTACTCACGTACTCCACTACGTCGCGCTTCATACCCGGCCACCAATAATCTTTCTTCATATCATGGTACATCTTCGTGGCACCAGGATGAATGGAGTACCGAGTCTTGTGAGCTTCATCCATTATCTTCCCCCGTAGATCCCCAAAACGAGGAATCCACACACGATCGAATCGGGTTCTAACACCGAACGTGTTTTCACCCAATTCTCCAACCAGACCTCTCATTCTTTCAGAGTTAAGATGATCTTCTTTCAATGCCTCATCTTGAAATCTTTAACCTGCTTCATCACATCGGAGGTCATGATCAGCTGATACGCTTTCACCCGAATCGGCTCGGGCCTCTCTTTCCGGCTAAGGGCATCAGCCACCACGTTGGCCTTGCCCGGATGGTAGTGGATCTCACAATCATAATCCTTTATAAGTTCCAACCACCGTCTCTGCCTCATGTTCAAATCCTTCTGCTCAAAGAAGTACTTCAGACTCTTGTGGTCAGTGAATATGGTGCACTTCGTCCCGTACAGATAGTGCCTCCAAATCTTTAACGCAAAGACCACAGCTGCTAGCTCCAAGTCATGAGTAGGATAATTGACCTCATGAACCTTCAACTGTCGGGATGCATAGGCTATAACCTTTCCTCTCTGCATTAACACACACCCCAACCCCGAGTAAGAAGCATCGGAATAAACTACCAGATCTTCACTTCCATCGACAGAACAGGAGCTTGAGTCAATCTTGCCTTCAATTCTTCAAACGCCTTCTCTTGAGCTTGACCCCATACGAACTTCTCATCTTTTCGGGTCAACTTGGTTAGTGGAGAAGCAATCTTGGAGAAGTCTTGGATGAACCTTCTATAGTAACCCGCCAAACCCAAGAAGCTACGAATCTCGGATGGCGTCTTTGGCGACTTCCATTGCATAACCGCCTCCACTTTTGCCGGGTCCACCATAATCCCGTCAGGATTCACCACGTGACCCAAGAACTGAACTTCGCGCAACCAGAACGCGCACTTGGAGAATTTTGCATACAACTTCTCCCTCCTCAGCGTCTCTAGAACCTCCCGAATGTGACCGGCATGCTCTGCTTCGCTCCTCGAATAAATCAGGATATCATCAATAAACACAATCACTGATTTATCCAACATAGGCCGACACACACGGTTCATCAAATCCATAAAAGCAGCTGGCGCGTTGGTCAAGCCAAAGGACATGACAAGAAACTCGTAGTGACCATAGCGCGTACGGAAAGCTGTTTTAGGAATATCTTGCTCCTTCACCTTCAACTGATGGTAACCAGATCGAAGATCTATTCTCGAAAACCAACTGGCACCCTGAAGTTGATCGAACAAATCATCTATCCTCGGTAAGGGGTATCGGTTCTTCACTGTCAACTTGTTTAGCTCGCGGTAGTCGATGCACATCCTCATACTACCGTCCTTCTTCTTTACAAACAGGACCGGAGCACCCCAAGGAGAGATACTCGGTCTAATGAACCCCTTATCAAGCAACTCTTGCAACTGCTCCATCAACTCTTTCATCTCGGTCGGAGCCAACCGATACGGTGCCTTGGCAACAGGTTGGGCACCCGGTATCAGATCAATCTGAAACTCGATCTCTCTGTCAGGTGGCACTCCTGATAAATCTTCTGGAAACACATCTGGAAAGTCACACACAACCGGTACATCGGCTAGTTGTGGTGTTGGCGTATCCACATCCTTTACATAGGCCAAGTAGGCACTACATCCACGCCTCATACACTTTCCCGCCACTGCCATCGAGATCACCTTCGGAATCGTAGTAACCCGATCACCATATACCGTCACTGAACTACCGTCAGGCGCCGACAACCGAATCATCTTCTTGCGACACACAATGTTCGCCTCGAAGTCCGCTAACCAATCCATCCCAAGAACCAAATCAAAACCACCTAAGGTCATCACAAACGGTCTAACAGGAAACTTATGACCCTCAAGCTCCACATCACAATTCTCTATCATCTCAGAAATCCTGGTAGACTTACCTATGGCAGTTTCTACATCAAAGGGCGCATCAACACACGTCTACTACTAACAGGCAGCTTAGCACAGAAAGCAGCAGAAATAAAACTCCTACTAGCACCAGAATCAAATAACACAGAAGCTAAAGTTTGGTTCACCAGAAACGTACCGGACACGACAGCAGGGTCCGTTCTAGCTTCCTCCTGTGTCATGGTGAATGCCCTGGCGCTCGCCCTCGGTCCATCACCTCCCGTCCTCTTCGCCCCTGAACTCTCAGCCCTCGGCTTCTTGCAATCCCTGCTCATATGACCAATTTCCCCACAGTTAAAACATTTGCCCGTCAGGCAATCCTTCGCCATATGCCCCGTCTTCCCACACTTGAAGCACACATTCAAACCCAGCCTGCATTCTCCCGCATGCTCCTTTCCACACTTTCCACATCTCCTCGACCCTGCTCCCGGTGTGGCCACGCAGCGGTCATCCACCCTGCCTTTTTGTTACCCGTCGAGGCCTCCCCCGACCAACTCTTCCCGTTCCAGCTTCGATCACCACCACCCTTCCTATTCGCTTCAACCACCACCACTCCCCTCTCATCATAAAGTCTTCCGGCCAAATCGACCGCCGACCTAAACGTACTTGGCCGGGCGGCGATCATATGCCGGCGGACATCCACCGGTAAACCCTGAATGTACCTCTTGATCTTCCGGAAAGAGGCGTCACTTGATCCGGCACCAACCGTGCCATCTCGTTGAACTTGGTAGTATATTGCTGGTGTGTCATGGATCCCGCCTCCAGCTGCAGGAACTCCCTCTCAATCTTATCCATTTCCCTATGAGGACAAAACTCCTCGATCACCATCTTCTTCAGTTCGGGCCACCTCATTCTCCCGATCGCCCGATTACCCTCTGCTTGGACAATGTTGTCCCACCAGCATAGTGCCGAGTCCACAAAGGAGTGGGTGGCAAACTTTACCTTCTGATCTTCTCGGCATTCGCTTATGTCGAGAACAGCTTCCATTTCTCCACCCATCGGTGAGCAGCAGCGGCATTGCCATTACCGTCAAAAGTAGGGGGCTTGCATCTCATAAACACCCCATAGTTACAGCCTCGTGCCACCTCCCGCACAGGCTCCTCTTCCTCTTCCTCCTCATTATCGGAGAAAATCGTTTCAGGCTCCGGTTGCTCCCCCGAGGCCCGGTTTCTCTCCTTCCTTCCCTTCCTTCACAGCTTTGATGACTTCGGTCACTACAGACGGTAAGATTGTCTGCATGACCTGATGGACTTCCTCCACAACAGCCTCCTTTACCGAGGCCCTTCAAGTTCGCACTCTCATCCCCAGCTCTGGATGAGGAGTCTCAGGTTCTGCAGGAACCTCTTTCTCAGCTCTAGGCCTCCCTCTCTTAGGGCGTGGTTCAGCAACAGGGCATCACGGCCTCCACCCTAGAAGCTCTAGAAGATCTACCACCAGCCATTCTCTAACTCACTGAAAGATTCCAACACCCAACACGGTCATTCAAGGAAACAACTCAGTTTATGTCAAGTATAGTAAGTCCCTAATTACAGTGGCCAGTTGTGATTAACCACTTACTGTACTCTTCATACCCCAAGTATTACCTGTCCTGACTACATCAGTATTCAAATCTACATACAACACATAACATATACCATGCGCACATAAACCGGTTAACCTTAAGAAAATACCTGATGGCACGCAGCTACTCAGTTTGGCATCCCATTCCCCATTCGTCCCATTTTCAGTTTAAGTTAAGGTTTATTTTGAAAATTTACCTATTTCACTTAAACTTTGGCTCTGATACCAACTTGTAAGGCCCGTTCCGGGACGCCTACAGTTGGTCTTCATCGCACATAAAACATATAATTTCAATTACATTAAGAAAACATTGCAGCGGAAACATTCAAAAATGACATCACATTTCATTATAACTACTTTGCCAAATAATACATCATTATCTGGTTACAAAATTCATGTTTGCATTTACATCACAAAAGTATATAATTGGATGCCATCCCAAAAGAGCCGAGTAGCTTCGCCGTGCCATCCTCAGCAATCATTTACCTGCCAACTGGAAAATGCAATAAAAGTCAGCGTTGCTGAGTGAGTTCTAGTTTTATAATAAAATATACTTTACTTTCATATAAAAACATTCGTTACTTGACGTGATCACATCATACGTACGCATAGATAATATCATTATTATCTTCTTCATTCATTCATTCATTCATTCGTTCCTTTTAACTTACTTGCGCATCGGACATCATCCATACCAATACCATATGCTACACCCCAATTAGTCTCAGCTACCGGGCCGAAGTCAATAAATGAACAGCTAAACGTATGCCACGGTACTGGGGTTAACCGATCAGTCTTAGCTACTGGGCCGAAGTCAATAAATGAACAGCTAAACGTATGCCACAGTACTAATGATAACCGACCAGTCATAGCCACTGGGCCGAAGTCAATAAATGAACAGCTAAACGTATGCCACAGTACTAAGGGTAACTGACCAGTCATAGCCCTGGGCCGAAGTCAATAAATGAACAGCTAAACGTATGCCACAGTACTAAGGGTAAGCGGTAGAGGTTCCACATAATGGTCAATCACAAAGAAGGACCCGTTATCCGATGCATAAGACGTGTCATCTCTTTCCACTTTACGTTACATAATACTTATTTCATTCATCATAATACGTAAAGCCATAGAAAGATAATCATACATCATAATAAGGAACATATCATACACATTCATCAACATCATACAGGGCAACGTCATACATTCATAATATGCATAAACATGCAACATCATCACATCATCATCATGCCCTATATGCACTCTAAGGCCATAACCATACTCTTACATGCTCTTACGGTTACCTTACGTCCAAACTTACATCTGCACCTTTCCCCGAAGGCCAAAAGTCAAACTACACATTCTTCGAGTGCAACAGCCCTATTCGGGCGTATGGACACTCTTCAGTCGCATGGCCTCCATGCGACTGAACATCATGCGACTGGACCCATGCGGATGGTCATCTATGCGAATGAACATCCAATCGTGCGTATGGACCTCGTGCGAATGGGATTACTGCGAATGGGCACCTATGCGACTAACCTCATGCGAATGGACTCATGCGACTAAGCATCTATGCGACTGAACCCTCAGTCGCAACCCTCATGCGACTGGACTCCCAGTCGTGCGACTGAATCCCAATCGTGCGAATGACCTTCAATCGCCCCCTCATTCGGCCGTATGGCCTTCATTCGGTCGCCTAGCCCTAGCTGATGCAGAATGGAGTTCATCCCGAACCCAATCTGCCATTTTCGGCCTCCAAGCTCATCCAAACCCATTCTAAGCCTAAATTAACCCTCCTGGACCTTAGGAATGCATACCATAACACCATACAAGCACACACAAGCCCGAAATCATACCTAAACGCATCATACACATCACACCCAAATGGGTCAAACACACACACATAAAAACGGTTTTTGACATCTTCCAGCCCCAAATCAGTTGAAAACAAGTAAAGTGGGGTCCTAGAACTCACACAATCGAGCACAAAGACAAGAGCTTCGATTTGGCTTGCTACTCGACGGATTTGGACACCCGAATCACCCGAACACCACTTTTCTCCCTTTTCTTCTCTTTCTCTCTTCTCTCTTCTTTGTGAGCTGAAATGTGTGAAGTGTGGGGAGAGTGGGCTGCCCTCTCCCTACACATATCACCACATTACCCACTTTTCTTCGTTGGCGAGTTTGGTCCCTCGACTTTGGACTTTATTTCTTTTCTTTCTTCGCCGGCTTCAAAATAATAAATTTCCGGGTGTTACAAGTCCACCCCCCTTAAATAGGTTTCGTCCCCGAAACCTGTCATTCCTCGAACAAACGTGGATAATGTGTCTCATTTCTTCCTCAGTCTCCCACGTTGACTCGGATCCCTTCCTGTGCTTCCACTGCACACACACAAGAGCCACTTTATTCCTTAGCCTTTTCCTTTCGGTCAATGATTGCCACTGGTTTCCACATAATTGAGCCGTTCATCTACTTCGATATCTTCCAATGGGACAATCATATCTTCATCTGCTAAGCACTTCCTTAGATGAGATACATGGAATGTCGGGTGAATTCCACTTAACTCATCTGGCAACTCCAGTCTATAGGCCACCTCTCCTACTCGAGCAATGATTCGGAAAGGGCCTATATACCTTGGGCTCAACTTGCCCCGCTTTCGGAAGCGAATGATACCCTTCCAAGGTGAGACCTTCAACATAACCCGGTCACCCACCTGGAACTCAATCGGCCTGCGTCGTTTATCAGCATACGACTTCTGTCTGTCTTTGGCTGCCTTCATGAAGGCTTTGATCTTCTCAAGCTTCTCAGTCGTAGCCTCGATTACCTCGACGCTTCCCAATTCCTTCTGACCAATATCACCCCAACAAACGGGTGTTCTGCATCTCCTACCGTATAGCATCTCATATGGAGGCATGCCAATGCTGGCGTGATAACTGTTGTTATATGAGAATTCGGCTAACGGTAGGTGGTCATCCCAACTTCCACCAAAATCAATCACACATGCCCGAAGCATGTCTTCCAGCGTCTGAATGGTCCTTTCTGACTGACCATCAGTCTGGGGATGATAAGCCGTGCTGATATGTAACCTCGTCCCCATAGCGTCGTGGAACTTCTTCCAAATTTTAGATGTAAACCGGGTGTCGCGATCCGACACGATAGACACCGGCACACCATGACGAGTCACAATCTCCTTGATGAACAGATCAGCCAACCTCTCAGATGAATATGTCTCGCGAATCGGTAGGAAGTGAGCACTCTTCGTCAAACGATCAACTATCACCCATATGGCATCATACCCTTTCGGGGTACGCGGCAGCTTTGTAATGAAATCCATGGTGATGTGCTCCCACTTCCATTCCGGTATATCCAAAGGTTGTATCTTCCCATACGGCTTTTGATGCTCGGCCTTCACCTGTAAGCAAGTAAGGCACTTACTCACATACTCCACCACATCGCGCTTCATACCCGGCCACCAATAATCTTTCTTCATATCATGGTACATTTCGTGGCACCAGGATGAATGGAGTACCGAGTCTTGTGAGCTTCATCCATTATCTTCACCCGTAGATCCCCCAAACGAGGAATCCACACACGATCGAATCGGGTTCTAACACCGAGCGTGTTTTCACCCAATTCTCCAACCAGACCTCTCATTCTTTCAGAGTTAAGATGATCTTCTTTCAATGCCTCATCTTGAAACTCTTTAACCTGCTTCATTACATCAGAGGTCATGATCAACTGATAGGCTTTCACCCGAATCGGCTCGGGCCTCTCCTTTCCGGCTAAGGGCATCAGCCACCACGTTGGCCTTGCCCGGATGGTAGTGGATCTCACAATCATAATCCTTTATAAGTTCCAACCACCGCCTCTGCCTCATGTTCAAATCCTTCTGCTCAAAGAAGTACTTCAGACTCTTGTGGTCAGTGAATATGGTGCACTTCGTCCCGTACAGATAGTGCCTCCAAATCTTTAAAGCAAAGACCACGGCTGCCAGCTCCAAGTCATGAGTAGGATAATTGACCTCATGAACCTTCAACTGTCGGGATGCATAGGCTATAACTTTCCTCTCTGCATTAACACACACCCCAACCCCGAGTAAGAAGCATCGAATAAACCACCAATCTTCACTTCCATCGGGTAACGACAGAACAGGAGCTTGAGTCAATCTCGCCTTCAATTCTTCAAACGCCTTCTCTTGAGCTTGACCCCATACAAACTTCACATCTTTTCGGGTCAACTTAGTTAGTGGAGAAGCAATCTTGGAGAAGTCTTGGATAAATCTTCTGTAGTAGCCCGCCAAACCCAAGAAACTGCGAATCTCGGATGGCGTCTTTGGTGACTTCCATTGCATAACCGCCTCCACTTTCGCCGGGTCCACCATAATCCCGTCGGATTCACCACATGACCCAAGAACTGAACTTCGCGCAACCAGAACGCGCACTTGGAGAATTTAGCATACAACTTCTCCCTCCTCAACGTCTCAAGAACTTCCCGAATGTGACCGGCGTGCTCTGCTTCGCTCCTCGAATAAATCAGGATATCATCAATAAACACAATCACTGATTTATCCAACATAGGCCGACACACACGGTTCATCAAATCCATAAAAGCAGCTGGCGCGTTGGTCAAGCCAAAGGACATGACAAGGAACTCGTAGTGACCATAGCGTGTACGGAAAGCTGTTTTAGGAATATCCTGCTCCTTCACCTTCAACTGATGGTAACCAGATCGAAGATCTATCCTTGAAAACCAACTGGCACCCTGAAGCTGATCAAACAAATCATCTATCCTCGGTAAGGGGTATCGGTTCTTCACTGTCAACTTGTTTAGCTCGCGGTAGTCGATGCACATCCTCATACTACCGTCCTTCTTCTTTACAAACAGGACCGGAGCACCCCAAGGAGAGATACTCGGTCTAATGAACCCCTTATCAAGCAACTCCTGCAACTGCTCCATCAACTCTTTCATCTCGGTCGGAGCCAACCGATACGGTGCCTTGGCGACAGGTTGGGCACCCGGTATCAGATCAATCTGAAACTCAATCTCTCTGTCAGGTGGCACTCCTGATAAGTCTTCTGGGAACACATCTGGAAAGTCACACACAACCGGTACATCCACTAGTTGTGGTGTTGGCGTATCCACATCCTTTACATAGGCCAAGTAGGCACTACATCCACGCCTCATACACTTTCCCGCCACGCAGCCATCGAGATCACCTTCGGAATCGTAATAACCCGATCACCATACAACCCTGTCACTGAATAACTACCGTCAGGCGCCACAACCGAATCATTCTTCTTGCGACACACAATGTTCGCCTCGAAGTCCGCTAACCAATCCATTCCAGAACCAATCAAACCACCTAGGCCATCACAAACGGTCTAACAGAAACTTATGTCCCTCGAGCTCCACATCATATTTCTCTATCATCTCAGAAATCCTGGTAGACTTACCTATGGTAGTTTCTACATCAAAGGGCGCATCAACATCTACTACTAACAGGCAGCTTAGCACAGAAAGCAGCAGAAATAAAACTCCTACTAGCACCAGAATCAAATAACACAGAAGCTAAAGTTTGGTTCACCAGAAACGTACCGGACACAACGTCAGGGTCCGTCCTAGCCTCCTCCTGTGTCATGGTGAATGCCCTGGCGCGCTCGCCCTCGGCCCATCACCTCCAGTCCCTTTCGCCCCTGAACTCTCAGCCCTCGGCTTCTTGCCATCCCTGCTCATATGACCAATTTCTCCACAGTTAAAACATTTGCCCGTCAGGCAATCCTTCGCCATATGCCCCGTCTCCCACACTTGAAGCCACATTCAAACCCCGCCTGCATTCTCCCGCATCTTCTTTCCACACTTACCACATCTCCTCGACCCTGCTCCCGGTGTGGCCACGCGGCGGTCATCCACCCGTGCCTTTTTGTTACCCGTCGAGGCCTCACCCCGACCAAACCTCTTCCCATTCCAGCTTCGATCACCACCACCCTTCCTATTCGCTTCACCACCACCGACCACCGCTCCCCTCTCATCATAAAGCCTTCCGCCAAATCGACCGCCGACCTAAACGTACTTGGCCGGGCGGCGATCATATGCATGCGGCGGACATCCACCGGTAAACCCTGAATGTACCTCTTGATCTTCCGAGAAAGAGGCGTCACCACCTGATCCGGCACCAACCGTGCCATCTCGTTGAACTTGGTAGTATATTGCTGGTGTGTCATGGATCCCGCCTCCAGCTGCAGGAACTCCCTCTCAATCTTATCCATTTCCCTATGAGGACAAAACTCCTCGATCACCATCTTCTTCAGTTCGGGCCACCTCATTCTCCCTCCCGATCGCCCGATTACCCTCTGCTTGGACAATGTTGTCCCACCAGCATAGTGCCGAGTCCACGAAGGAGTGGGTGGCAAACTTGACTTTCTGATCTTCTCGGCACTCGCTGATGTCGAGAACAGCCTCCATTTCTCTCACCCATCGGTGAGCAGCAGCAGCATTACCATTACCGTCGAAAGTAGGGGGCTTGCATCTCATAAACACCCCGTAGTTGCAGCCTCGTGCCACCTCCCGCACAGGCTCCTCTTCC